>JASANA010001552.1:0-36996 GCA_030248095.1 Ptycholaimellus sp. GST1_10 | reverse complement strand
GAGAAAGAGGACGAGGAAGACGAAGGCGAGGAAGAAGACTCTGAGGAGGGAGTGGAGCTGAAGACGAAGGCAAAGCAGGACGATGAATCCATCTACGACATGGAAGAAGAAGCGCAACTCCACACCTACGACGAACCTCCAAATCCCAACGAGGAGCCAGAGGACATCGTGGAAGGATCAGGCGGAGAGGAGGATGCGCCTGTGTGGGAGGAAACGTCCGAAACAGCTTCTGAAACGGCCGTGGACGACGACCTTCCCGCACCCCCCATCCGAGGCATCCTCAAACGCTCCTCCACCACCAGAAACCTCTCCTCAGGCAAGAAACGCCAGAAGGAACCTCCGACCAGCCCTCTACGCCGCTCAACTTGCAAGAAGAAACTCCGCTTCAGCCACCTCCAAGAAGCCTACCTCGCAGGAGAACCATCGGAAGAATTCAGCAACACCCGTCCTACCCGCCCTCCCAAGAACACCGCCGAGCTCCTAGCCCTCCAATGCACTCGCGACAACCCTCCCGAGTTCAAAGGAAATGCGGAACTGGCGATGAGGAGACGCCACATGCTACTCGCTTGCTATACGAGGGAGGACGAGGTGGAAGAGGCCTGCAAGAGGGAGACGAAGCGGCAACTGGAGAACGAAGCGATGTTGGACATGGAGGATGATCGTGGCCACAAGCAGTGGATCCACCTAGACTCAGCCGATCCGGACTCCTTCCTCATCCCACGACGGCGTGGACGAAAGCCCCCAGCTCCCTACGCCACCCATGAAAAATGGAACAAGGAGAGGAGGACGAGATTGCCGGGCAAGTTACCATGGATGACGCTGATGCTGGTGACAGCAATGCTCAGCCCCATTGCGGCCTCTCTGCCCGCCGAGCCTCAGACCCTGCCAGGCCAGAGCAAGGGCGGAGCGGTGGAGAGCGATGGCTTCATGCTTCACTACCCGGGCTACCGTCCCTCCGGAGAGAGAAGCCAACACAAGGCCAACCCCTTCATGCCATCATCCTCTACTCAACCTCCAAGCCCTCCCACACCACCTCCTCTCACAGCAGAACAGATTCGTCAGCGCCTCCGAGAGGGAAAGAAACACCAGAGAGATCTGGAAGTGCCACCACCGACAAACGTCCATTTCCAGCTCTGCCCTCAACACCACAATGGAGGGCGTCCCTTCATCCTTCCAGCCTACACCCGCGACTGTTCCGTCTACACTCAGCCTCTGCCACACACCTACCACACCGTGGACCTATATCTTCCAAAACCTTCAGGACCCAGTGTCCCCGCCGCTCGATGCATGCTGAAGATACTCACCACCACCACAAGGAACAACATCGTCACCCACTTCTTCAACTGGGGTCTCACCGATCGAGTGGAGTGGAAGCCGGTACCCGCCGATGAGTGTCTGACTGCGTGGAAGCTGAAGAAGTATTGCAGAGTGGAGCTGGTGAAGCTGGATGACAAGGTCTACTCCATGAACCAGGAGGAGGAGTACGGATGGCCCTGCTGCTTCAAGACCTTCTACTACTACACCACCAACCTCATCGTCCACAAAGGATCAGTCTACGCCTCCAACTGAGCACTAACCTCCAATCTTGGATGCTTAGAAGGCTGTGACGTGGACAAGGAGAGCTGTGTGCAGGCCACGTACACCATCGTCTGGGATGACGACCCCGTCTTCTCCTACTGCCCCTTCTCCCACTACGGCTCCTACAGCGGCGATGTCATGGGAGACCGCATTTGCATCGCCAAACTCTCCACCTCCTTCTCCACCTACAGCCCACCTCCCAACTTCCCTTACAACAAGCCAGAGCTGGACTGTCTGCCCGCCAACGTGCTTCTCTCCCACGAGGGAGGAGCGCTTCACATCAACTACAAGTGGAAGAAAAAGGTGGAGTACCCAAAGCCCCAAGGAAAACCCAGCGATTCTCATCGGCCCCAAGCGGCTCCATCCACACAGGGCCAAGACTGGAGGAAACTAGAGGAGTGGAGACGGATGCAGAGCCAGCGAGAGAAGCAATCTGCCTCCACTCCCCATCCCATCCATCTCCATTCATCCCCACACACTCCCCCAACCCTCCCCTCAGATCCAGAGGGAAGAGGCGAGACTGTCGCAGACCAACCAAGGAGCTCCCCTTGGGACCTAGACAAGGACGCCAGGACTGCCCTCATCCACGACCACCTTCACTGCATAGAAGACTGGGTGAACCTTCATGATCCAGGCAAAGCAAAGCTGCACTACATCGTGGATGAACTGATGGACATCATGGGCCAGCTGGACATGAAGGACAAGCATCGCATGTGCATCATCGAGGAGCACCAGTACCAACTGCTCAAGCAGATCTTCCACATGAACCCCACCAACGGTCTCCGCACCCTCACCGGCCACCAGGACCTGGCCGCGGAAGTACGAGGCTTGGCAATCTACGTCTCCCAGTGCATCAAGGCAGAAGTGGCTACTGTCTTTCCCTTCCACCAGCTCAAGGGAGAGGACAAGTGCTATGCCTTCATGCCCATCAAACTCTGCTCCGGCGAAGTCCTCTTCTTGCCAGACAGAGTCGGATTGGACCTGGTCCACCACAGCCCGCTCATCGACTGCAACCTGGTGACCCAGTTCCAGTTCGTTGGCCCCGTCTCCCAGGAAGACACTGCTGCCTTCTTCCAGCAGTTCACCCATGGCACCTTTGCTACCTACCTCCAAACACCCTTCCTCCAACACCTCATTCCCAACATCACCTATGACTCCCCCGTACTCTTCAATGCCTGCCTGATGCCTCCATTCTCCGCCCTTGCCACCTACTCATCCAACATACCCATGCTCAAACGCAAGCTCACCAGCCTCATCAACTACACCAGCCACTTCTCCATGGATCCCAGTGGGGTCGTGCAGGGCATCAAAGCCTATGGACACGCAGTAGGAGGAGTGATAGGAGCAATATCCGACGGTGCACAGGGCCTAGCCAAGACGACCTGGCACGGCATCAACAACCTCGGCACCTCCATCATCAAGCCCATCGTCACCATCGTCGGCATCATCCTTGCCCTCATCGCCATCATCGCCGTCATCGTCCTTGTCATCTGGGCCTCCCAGTATACGAACTGGGGAAGAAAGGCAAAAGAGAAAGTGGATGAAGTTGGCTGACGACTGCGCACCTCAGCGGCGGAGCGGCTTCCTACCTGGATGCCTTGGACAGGATCTGCTCCAGTGGAGGTGATGGGAGAAACGATGACACCGATGATAGAGCTTCCATGCTCTCTCTCTGAGCGCTCTGTCACCTTGGATGCAGGAGAAGGAATCGCCTACTACCTCGATGGCTCCACTGAAAGCCTCACCCCTAGCATCCTGGTGGAAAACTCCCAATGAGGAAGCCAAGCGGGAAGTGAAGTGAGAGGAGGAGGCCAAGCCCGGCGCTCCAACTCCAGCATCTCCTGGCACCTGCCCGATGAGAACGAGTGCCAGCTATGCTGAAGCGAGAGAGCCAGCCAACGCCGCTCCCTCTCCCACACATCCTCCTTCAACTAGCCACCCCCCCCATACTTTTTCTCTTGTACCCCTCAGCAGAAACTAACACTCACCCCTCTTATCATTCTTTGAGATGTGATCTGGAGCAATGGAAGATCTGCCCTACTGATGAATGCAGCTTCAAAGGCCGCGGGAGGCTGTGAAGTGCACTATTCAATGACGTAGTGGTAGATGAATGATATGGGTCATGAGAACCAGCTCTGGCGACCGCTTCCCTTCCCTCGCCCACCCTCCATCTCCATCTAACCCCTTCCTCACTCTTCTTCTTTCCTACAACCTGCTGAAAGAGAAAACGAGTCAAATGTTTAAGTTGCAAAGCTCTGCAGAAGAAATGCACAGACAGTTGGAAAAGATTTCATTTAGGGGGAGACAATTGGAAAAGAAAAAGTAGTTTTTGCGTATTACCTATGTTTAGTGGTCTCGAAGTAACTCTACCTGTTTGGTACTGCCACAGTATATTACTGAAATTGTGAAACTCCGCTTCAGTGTTTTTTCTCTCTTAGCTGGTCTCTTTATGATGCTTGCAATCAAGTTAGCTTGGGCATCAAGGTAATGAAATTTATTTGATTCATCTTATCATGAAACTAGCTTGTGCTCTAAGGTTATGAAATTAAATTTGGAACTCCTATCATGAAATTATACTTACAAAATTTTGAACGTCTAAAGAGCTAAGAGAGCCCAGAAAATTTTGGCCACCTTTGAATGTTTAGATAGAGATAAAAATAAAAATTAAACATTGGTTTACATTGAGAAAAACATTGAACAAATGATGCAATGACAAGTATATGGTGCAGAGCGCAATAGGTGACCGCGGAGCTTCGCAGCCCACAACTTCCTTAGCAGCAAAAGTAATGTTTCAAATGATCCGGGGCCGGTTCCACCCATTAAGATCTTTCTAAAATGGCATTACCTTTCAGCAAAAAAAAGTTTGTCCAAATCAGTTGGGAATGCACCATTTCTCAAATTACCCTACTTTTCAACCTTTCTACCCAAAAAAGTAATGTTTCAAGGGATAAAATTCCGGGTCTACCCCTCCAGATCTTTCTAAAATGTCATTACCTTTCAGCAAAAAAAAGTTTGTCCAAATCCGTTGAGAATTTGCCATTTTTCAACATACCCTATTTTTCAACCTTTCTACCCAAAAAAGTAATGTTTCAAATGCTCCGGGACCAGTTCCACCCATTCAGATCTTTCTAAAATGTCTTTACCTTTCAGCAAAAAAAAGTTTGTCCAAATCCATTGAGAATTCGCCATTTCTCAACATACCCTATTTTTTAACCTTTCTACCCAAAAAAGTAATGTTTCAAGTGTTCAAATTCCGGGTCTACCCCTCCAGATCTTCCTAAAAGAGCATTACCTTTCTGGAAAAAAGTTTGTCAAAATCCGTTGAGAATTCGCCCGTTCTCAGCATTTCCAGACACATATATATATGTACTAGTCATTTTTATCAGTGGCTGCGCTTCGCGCGGCCACCTTTTGTTGGTGGCTATGGTCCACATATTCAGGCACTGTGACTGTTTCATCACGGAGGTATAATTATTAATCAATGGACAAAAACCACAATCAAATCCAAATTCGGTTCAATCAGTAAGAAATTCGGATTCAATTGCCAGATGCAGCACGTCAACACCAAGAATGCATGTCAAAGGATGCACACCCTTTCTTAATATAATTGTCTTGAAACATCTGATCCACAAGTAGAACCAAAATCGCGAAAATTGTCTTTACTCATAGGAATTTTTCATTAAAATAATTTCAAAAGTTGTCAAAGTAAAGAGGTGATCCTGTAGAGAATTGTTTTGCCTTGAATTTAAAAAAAAGTCCGCCGGAAAAGGTTGAAAATTGAATAATCTACAAAGAAGTAAATTTGAAAAAAGGCAAAAAATGGCAAAAATCGTCACATTTTCAATCATAATTTGTTACTAAGGAAAAACTGCGAGGACGAGTGGTGATATTTTGTTAAACTCGCTGAGATCTATTCAAAATGCTATCATGTGCCAAGAATAGTTTAGAATTCAGACTGCGCAAATGCATTTATCATGCGTATTATAGAAGATACTAGTAATATGAGTCAGTGGCCGCGCTTCGCGCGGCCATGCTTATCATTTCTTCACATCATATAAAATCTTGTTTCTTTTTATCTTTTTTAATAGAATGAATGAAGTCTGTTGGTCACAGGCATCAATAATATTTGCTGAAAAGAAGTTATTTCTATAAAAAATCAAAATTTTAAATTCCACCAGATTTGGACATCCACTGATCAGAAAGTCAAATTAAATAGATCAATGACTGTTAGCATCGCATACAGTCAAAGTGACCTCTGGAATTGATCATCTCCATTTCCTTACTAGTGAATACCTTGCACCATCAGCCCACTGAGTAGAGCCAAAATCTCGAAAATTGACTTTACTCATTTGCATTTTTGAATATTTTAATCTCAAAAAAGTGAAAAAGTAAATTATAGGCCTTAAACAGAATTCTTTGGCCTGGAATTGAAAAAAAAGTACAACAAGAACAGTCAAAAATTGAATGAGCTAGAGCAAAGTAAAGTTAAAAAAGACCTAACAATGGCAAAAATCGAAAAGTTTTCACTCATATTTTATTATTGAGGAAAAACCGCGAGGACTTCCCTTCATATTTTGGAGAACTCACTGAGATCTATCCAAAATGCTACCATATGCCTCGATACACTTCAAAACCATTGTGCACTGAGCATATCATCACCCATATTATATAAGATATATATATATATATATACTTATACATATGAGGACAAAAGTTTAGTAATCGGGCCACTCCACGGTCAAAAATATATTATTTTGAAAAAAAAATTGTATTAGTTTTCCCAGCTTTTTGTTTTTTCCAGCTACCAACAGCATTTGTTTGAATTATTTAAAGTTTTTCATGATGTACGTGTACTTTAACCTGCCATAAAATTACATAAATACAATTCTGAAAATTTTCTGGGCTCTCTTAGATCTTTAGAGGTTCAAAATTTTGTAAGTATAATTTCATGATAAGAGTTCCAAACTTAATTTCATCACCTTAGAGCCCAAGCTAGTTTCATGATAAGATGAATCAAATAAATTTCATTACCTTGATGCCCAAGCTAACTTGATTGCAAGCATCATAAAGAGACCAGCTAAGAGAGAAAAAACACTGAAGCAGAGATTCACAATTTCAGTAATTTCATCCACTTTGAAGAGCCAAAGGCCAAAAAACAGCCTAAAATACAATGCTCAATAGATGAAGTTGATGATGAGCTGTATGATGAGTATGAGCTGAAGACAATGTAGGAGCAAATGGACACAAGATTCGTAATCTATGCCCTAATTTACCTATATGGTGCGGTTATTGAGGCCAAAAACCCTTTTAAATGCCCCAAGACGAAGTTGATGATGAGCTGCTTGTACACCACGGCCTGGTAGAAGCCCATGAAGACATTGTGTAAGCAAATGGACGCAAGATTCGTAATCTACGCCCCAATTTACCTATTTGATGCGGTTATTGAAGCCAAAAACCCTTTAAAATGCCCCAAGACGAAGTTGATGATGAGCTGCTTGTGCACCATGGCCTGGTAGAAGCCCATGAAGACCAGATTTGCACCTATGGTTCTTTGGTATCAAACCGTATCTATTTTTTGAGCCGGTTTCATATCTAGACTCAAATTTAACTTAAAATATTGGCACTTGGCAACATATCTTTTTTAGAATTCTTACAGTGCACCCTATAGGTCAGAAATGGTCAAAATTTTTTTTTTCAAAATTTCAATATTTTACAGACATGTTTTGTGTAGTTTTTCGCAAGGAATCCGAATCTGTGCTTGTTTTTGCCCTCCGAGCATCCTAGCAAACGCTATTCAAGATTTTGGATTTTTTTGTAAGGGACCCTCCTTATGCTCAATCGAATTTCCAACCTCAATTTCAGCATAAAGGAGGCCGAAAATCAAAATTCTGGACCCACCATGCCACCCTCCAGGGTCGATATACTATAGTGACGTTGAGACTGGAGCCCCAGATATCGCCAATCCCCATGCCAAGCAGAACGTATGGCAGATGGCGCACGGCGGATGGCGGACGGATAACGGATTGAACCTTTTAAAAAAGTTTTTGGGCAATAACTTGCCCAATTCTCAACCAAATTTGGCAAACTTTTTTTGCGCGGCCGAAGGCCGCCTGCCGCGGAGGGCAGGGCAGTCAGAGCTCCGGAGGCCAGAGGGCATGGGTGCGGAGGCCCCGGAGCGTAGCCTCACATGAAGCATGCTAGGCGAAGCGTAGGGGCCGTAGCACCCGTGCCCGGAGGCCGGAGGAGCTCTGGCGCCCTGCCCGAAGCGGCGGGCGGCCAAGGCCAGCTTAAGCAGTTACCCCATTTTTGCGTCCGTTTGTCCGCATATATATATATATGTCTTTCCGGGGCCCGTACTCCGCGGTTTTTCAATGAAATTGGCTGATTTTTTGCATGAAAGTCCGTTTAGGTGGTATCTCCAGGCCATTTTTTGGGCTTGACGTAATTTTTCAATTTTAGGCCAAAACTCAATTTTTTGATGTTTCAAAGTACGAAAATTCATAAATCACTGGTTTTTCAACGAAATTGGCTGATTTTTGGCAGGTACGTCCGTCGAGGTGCTATCTTGAAGCTGGCAAAAGGAATTTCCAAAATATTTGTTATTTCTCAATTTATGGGCAAAAACCTAAATTCTTGATGTTTCAAAAATTTAAACATCCATAAATCGATGGTTTTTCAATGAAATCAGCTGAAATTTGGCATATACGTCTGTCATGGTGATATCTTGATGTTGATAATAGAACTTTTTGCTACATTTATTATTTCATGATTTATAGTCAAAAACCTAAAATCTTGATGTTTCAAAAATTCAAACATCCATAAATTCCCGGTTTTTTAATAAACTCAGCTGAATTTTGTCAGATATGTTTGCTGCGGCGGTATCTTGAAGCAGTTAAAAGGAATTATTGCTTAGCTTATTACTTGGAACAAAGGCCGCGCATCTTGGCAACAGCCGAGAATACCTTGTTTTAATTACTGAAATTGTGAATCTCCACTTCAATGTTTTTTCTCTCTTAGCTGGTCTCTTAAAAATAGCTTGGGCATAAAGGTGATGAAATTTATTTGATTCATCTTATCATGAAACTAGCTTGGGCCATAAGGTGATGAAATTAAATCTGACACTCTTATCATGAAAATATGCTTACTTAATTTAGAACTTTACTAAAGAGCTAAGAGAGCCCAGAAAATTTTGGCCTCCCTAGGATTATTCTTTGGGTAGAGCTATAAATAAAACTGAACATGAGTTAACATTTAGCAAAAAAAATGCATTATAATGAAAAAATATCATTTTGAATAATTTATTAATATTTTCCCAGTTTTTCATTATTGCTTCCAACATTAATATCATATGATGGAAATTTTAACGCAAAGGTTTTGTGCAAATCAATTAAAATATTTCTGATTTACTCTAACCTGTCATAAATTAAAAAAACATTGGTGAAAATTTTTTGGGCTCTCTTAGCTCTTTAGTAAAGTTCTAAATTAAGTAAGCATATTTTCATGATAAGAGTGTCAGATTTAATTTCATCACCTTATGGCCCAAGCTAGTTTCATGATAAGATGAATCAAATAAATTTCATCACCTTTATGCCCAAGCTATTTTTAAGAGACCAGCTAAGAGAGAAAAAACATTGAAGCGGAGATTCACAATTTCAGTAATTTCATCCACTTTGAACAGCCAAAGGCCAAAAATCCACCAGAAGCCCAATATGTACAATGCTTTAAGACGAAGTTTATTATGAGCTGCTTGCTGACCACGGCCTGGTAGAAGCCCATGAAGACAATGTGTAAGCAAATGGACACAAGATTTGTAATCTATGCCCGAATTTACCTGCATGATGTGGTTAATGAGGCCAAAAACCCTTTAAAATGCCCCAAGACGAAGTTGATGATGAGCTGCTTGTTCACCATGGCCTGGTGGAAGCCCATGAAGACAATGTGTAAGCAAATGGACACAAGATTTGTAATCTACGCCCCAATTTACCTATATGATGCAGTTATTGAGGCCAAAAACCCTTTAAAATGCCCCAAGACGAAGTTGATGATGAGCTGCTTGTTCACCATGGCCTGGTAGAAGCCCATGAAGACAATGTGTAAGCAAATGGACACAAGATTTGTAATATACGCCCCAATTTAACTATATGATGCGGTTATTGAGGCAAAAAACCCTTTAAAATGCCCCAAGACGAAGTTGATGATGAGCTGCTTGTACACCACGGCCTGGTAGAAGCCCATGAAGACAATGTGTAAGCAAATGGACACAAGATTTGTAATCTACGCCCCAATTTACCTATATGATGCAGTTATTGAGGCCAAAAACCCTTTAAAATGCCCCAAGATGAAGTTGATGATGAGCTGCTTGTTCACCATGGCCTGGTAGAAGCCCATGAAGACAATGTGTAAGCAAATGGACACAAGATTTGTAATATACGCCCCAATTTACCTATATGATGCGGTTATTGAGGCCAAAAACCCTTTAAAATGCCCCAAGACGAAGTTGATGATGAGCTGCTTGTACACCACGGCCTGGTAGAAGCCCGTGAAGACCAGATTTGCACATATGGTTGTTTGGTATCAAATCGTATCTATTTTTGAGCCTGTTCCATATCTAGGCTCTAAATTAACTTAAAACATCGCCACTGGGCAGCATTACCTTTTTTAGGTTTCTTACAAAGCACCCTAGGGCTCAGAAATGGTCAAAATTTTTTTTTTTGAAAATTCAATGTTTTTTGGTCACACACCAAGTGTTGCCCAGTGCTGGACCCCACAGCCCGCATCGTCAGCAAACAGACCTTCAACAATCTGTTGGAAACGGGACCGCAGCTACTCAAGTCCCTCATGGGCATCTTGATCCGCTCCCACTTCCCCGAGATCCTGGTGGTCGGCGACTTGGAGAAGGCGTTCCTCCAGATCAGCCTCCTCCCAGAACACCGAGATCTCACCCGCTTCTTCTGGGTCAAGGACCCCATGGCCCCACCTGACCAGGAGAACATCCAATGTCTCCACCTTCGTCGAGTGGGCTTCAGCTTCAAGTCGAGCCCTGCAGTCCTGCAGGTGGTCATCGACACCCACCTCACCCAGTACGACAGCCCTCTCACTGAAGAGCTCAAGGAGCTCACCTACGTCGACAACATTGCCTTCACCACCAAGGACCCCATCAAGGAAGAAGAAGGAAGCCATCCAGATGTTTGCCGAAGCTGGCATGAATCTTTGCAAATTCTCCTCCAACTCCCCCGACTTCAACCGGAAGCTCACGGACAAGGAGCGAGGGAAGGACGAGGACCAGAAGATCCTCGGCGTCGGCTACGACTCCATCAGTGACACCCTGAGCATTGCCCCTCCTGCAAACAAGGAGCACCATCTGGGCACGAAGAGGAAGGTGCTGTCTGCCTTTGCCTCCTTCTTTGACCCACTGATGCTCATGGCACCAGTCCTGGTTAGAGCCAAGATGCTCTTCCATGATATTGCCCTGACCGGCACCACCTGGGATGAGATCCTCACCAGTCAGTTTGAGTAACACTGGTCCAAAGTCCTCAAGGATCTCCAAGAACTACCTCAGCTCCGAATCGCTCGCCGAGCAGCGTGGATGGGAGATGGTGAAATCTCTCTCCTTGCCCTCTCAGATGCAAGCAATTTGGGGCACGGCCTCTGCATCTACGCCCACTCCTACCAGAATGGAGAAGACGCCGAGCCCATCGTCATCTACGGAGGCCACGGAGAACGAATGGTGAAGCAGGAAGGAGGCATCTGCACCCTCCTCTTCGCCAAGGCCTCACCCAACCCGGCCAAGCTGACGGACACCCCCAAGACGGAGCTCCTCGCCATGGAGAAAGCCGCCAAGGCCCTGAAGACAGTGGTCCAAGAGCTGCCCAAAGGAACTCGAGTGCAAGAGATCCGGCTCTACACCGACTCCATGATCGCCCTCCAGCAGTGCCTGAGCGGCAAAGGGCCCACAGTCTACGTCCGCAACTGGGTGCAGAAGATCCGCAAACTCCAGCAAGAACTCCGCTTCATGCTCCACCATGTCACCATGGAGCAGAACCTGGCAGACCTCGCCTCATGGGGAATCACCACCGCCAAGCTGTGGGACCGACGGAACCACCAGCTCTGGTTCTACGGCCCCGACTGGGCTCAGGGCAGCCCCGAGGAGTTCCCCAACTTCGAGCAGATGACACGAGGTCCTCTCGCGCCAACGCCCGAGGAGGACGCCAAAGACCGAGCCGCAGGACCCAAGTACCACTGCCTGGTGAAGACCATCAGGAAGCTGGGACAGTCGAAGGGCTCCCACGGACCCTACAACCTGCACGCCGAGTCCTACATCAACGGACGAGGCCTCCGGTCCCTGCTCAACGCCACAGCCTACTGCATGCGCTTCCAGCAGGCCACCCGGAAGATGCCCATCCCCGCGACACGCTCCATCACCGCCGAGGAGCAGGAAGCTGCAGAAGAGCTCTGGGTCCGGTACCTCCAGAGGAAGGAGTTCCGAGACGTCATCCACGCCCTCAAGAACAAGGACCAGTCGGCCCCCAAGCACGTCCTTGCCTTCATCAAGGACCTGGACCTCTTCCTCTCCGACACCGGACTGCTGAGGTGCGGCTCAAGACTGGGACGGCTCGACCTCCCACTCGATGCCCGCCACCCCATACTCCTGCCCAAGAAACATGCCTTCACGGCGCTTCTCATACTCCATTACCACCACATGGCCGGGCACATGAAGGCCCGCGTCACCCTGGCCCTCCTGCGCCAGCGGTACTGGATCATCAAAGGAGTGCGGCGGACGCAGGCCACCCTCAGGCTCTGCCTGGTCTGCCGCCGCTTTGAGGCAATGCCATTCGCCTCCCCGCGCTTCCGGCCCTACCCGCTTCAGCGCTTCGAGACGCACTCGGTGATGAAGCACGTCTCGGTAGACGTCAAGGGCCCCTTCCGCGTCATCCGGACCCTCCAGGACCCCAACCGTCCTCCGGACCCCCAACAGCGCCGCCAGAAGGAGCACACTATCGAGCAAGTCGAGAAGTGCTACATTCTGGTCTACACCTGCCAAGTGACCCGAGGAGTCATCCTGGACCTGCTCCCCAACCTTGACGGGGTTCGCATCATCCAGGGTCTACGGCGGATCTGTGGAAGAGTGGGCTACCCACTCACAGTCTACTCCGACAACCACAGTCCGCTCCTCTGGGCCACAGTCATGCTGTTTGACGAGCCTTTCACTGAAGCCTCCGAAGCCGACAAGAAGGAGCTACTCCGCTTCTTCCCGGCCAAGGGAGCTCGACTCCGCACCATCCCCCCAAACCACTCGCCCTCCGCCGGCATGGTAGAGCGCATGGTGGGCTTGGTGAGCCGAGTCCTGAAGAGGCTGGCAGCCTACAAGACCATCCACGAGGAAGAGATGAAGGCGCTGGTGCAGGAGACGGAAGCCATCCTCAACTGCCGACCGATCTTCTCCTACGGCGAAGACCCACAGGTCGTCACGCCAGCGCACTTCCTCTACCCCCATCTACAGCTACTTCTCCCGCCACGGCCCAAGGACACCATCAGCGACCCGGACTTTGCGCCGACCAAGCTCGCCAAGGAGCTCACCCAGCGAGAGAAGGTGCTGAACGCCCTCTGGAAAGTCTTTCTCTCCGAGCTGAGAGACGTCCTCATCGGCAACCGCAAGCACTACTTCAAACCTCGCCGAGGAGAAGCAGCCCGCAGCCCCATGGAAGGAGAGCTCGTGTGGCTCTACGACAAGAACACCCCTCGCCACTCCTTCCGGATGGGCCGCATCACCGGCTTTGCCCCCACCCCCAACCAGTCGGACGTCAAGGATGACCCGCCGGTGATAGCAAAGGTCCTGACCAGCTACACCATGGCCAAAGGAAAGGTCATCTATGACACCAAGGACCGCCACATCAGGAACCTCATCCCCCTCATCCACGAGCCCCGCCCAGAGCAACTACCCCTGCCGGAGTACTTGCCCCCCATGGAGGAAAAGGGTACCATACCCGAACAACGTACCGTACCCAACCTCTACAACAACAGCTCCTCCGAAGGCAAAGCAGGAACCCCGGACGTCGATGACGCCCCCAACTCCGAGACCTACTCCGACGATGACGACTCCCTCGAGTGGGACAACATCTTGCCGGAGGAAGACCCACCACTCCGAGGCATCCTCAAGCGCCCAAAGAAGAGCTTCCACCCCAACCCACGCCGCTCCATGCGATGCCGCAAGCTCTGCTTCAACAACCTCGAGGAAGCCCACCTCGCCGGCGAACCCACCCAGGACTTCGCCAAGACGAGACCTCGCCACACTCCCCGCAACACCTCCCAACTCCTCGCACTCCAGACCCCACGTCACCAACCCTTCGAGGGACAGGAGCACCGCACCATCCCTCGAGAGCACGAGGCCCTCATCGAAGAGTGCTACCAGGACCAAGAACTGGAAAGAGAAGAGGAACAGGAGGAAACAGAAGACCAACTCCAGGAGGAGTCCCGCTTTGACCCAGTCGAGCGACCTGAGTTCAACGAAGTCCTCAAGCTAGATGCCGTCGCCGAAGACTCCTTCATCTTCCCCAACCGGAACGAAGGACGAGAACCGGCGCCTGTCGCCTACCACGAGTACACCCACCACCCCGACTACCACTCCATCCGCCCCACGCTCCCACTCCGCAGCCTCTGCGCCCTCGCCGTGGTCTTCATGCTACTCCTCCCCGGAGCCACAGCAGATGACCTGGAGTCAGTCAAGCTCCCCGGACACACACCCAAACCCCCACTGACCGAGGACCTCATCAGACACCGACTACTCCAAGCTCAAGCAGAAGCCAAGGACCTCGCCAAGGCCCCGCCCAAGGGGGTCAAGTTCCAGATCTGTCCCCGACACCCAGGAGCCGGCAGGATCTTCACCATACCCAAAGTCCCCCAAGACTGCCGCATCCCCAAGAAGGCCTTCCGCTCCTACCACCCCATTGACGTCTATGGCACCGATGGACAACCGCCAAGCTCTCCCGCCGTCAAGTGCGAGCTGGAGATCTACACTGTCTCCGTCAAGTGGCCATGGCCAGCCCCCTGCCAGTACAACGTCAACCTCCCTTTCCCCATCATCCGCCGCTCCATCCCCGTCCACGAGTGCCTCGATGCATGGAAGGACCTCGAATTCCGTGGCGCTAAACTCATAGCCCAACGGAGAGGCTTCTACTCCATGGAACAGACGGTGGAGATCACACGCTACTGCTGCTGGCAGACCTTCTACTACTCCGCCACCAATCTCCACCTCTACGTCGGGAACATCTACTCCAACCATGGGTCTCTCACCACAGACCTCAGAGCAGACCTCTCCGGCTGCGACATCGGCAAGGAGAGCTGCATCACCCCCACCAGCACCGTCGTCTGGCACGACACTCCACTCCTGGAGTACTGCCCCTTCAAGCTCCTCGGCACCTACCCGGCCGACATCATGGGCGACCGAGTCCGCATCCCCAACCTGCAGACCTCGTTCACCACCTACAAACCCAGGAACGACTTCAACTTCACCAAACCGGAGATGAAGTGCCTGCCCAACGACACACTGCCTACCCGTGAAGGCATGGCAGTGCGGATCCACTGGGACGTCAAGAAGACTCTCGAGTACCCGAAGAACTCCAAGCACAAGGGAGAGAACGACACCCCCCACGTCCACCTCAAGACCCTCCTTCCCGGAGACAAGGATGTGCCACCTGGACACCCGCACAAGCCCGCCTCCAGAGACCACGACATGCACTGGAAGGGCACGAAGCCCGACTGGGCACGAACTCGCCATCGACGAAGCTACAGTGACGAGGAGTCCGAGCAAAAGGAGGAATGGCTGAAGTGGCTTCGGAACGGCGCGATCTCCTCGGCCCTCGACACAGACAAATCGAGGCCCCAGGCTGATCAGGCCGACAAAGCACAGAGGCTCAAACTTCCGGCGCTCAGTCACCTCGCTCGCAAGGAGCGGATCGAAGCCGTCCACCAGCACCTCGGCGAAATCGAGCACTGGTACCACATCCACGACCCCGTCGAGGCCAAGATCCACTTCATAGTCGATGAGCTCGACGACATCATCAACGAGGCCGAGCTAAGAGAAGAGCAACGGATCTGTCTGCTGGAGAACCACCAGTACCAAGTCCTCAAGCAGCTCTTCTACATGAACCCCACCATCGGACTACGAGCCTACACCGGACGCTCCGACATCTCCGCCTCAGTCCAAGGCTCGGCCGTCTACCTCGCCAAGTGCCTGGAGGCCCACGTAGCACTGATCTACCCCTACCACCGCCTCCCCGGCTCCAACCAGTGCTACCTGTTCCTCCCCGTGAAGCTCACCAGTGGCGAGATCCTCTACCTCCCGGAAGGACCCGGCAGAGACCTCACCTACCACAGCCCCAAGGTGGACTGCCACCTGGTCCAGCCCTACATCTTCACGGACCCCGCCACGCCAGGAGAGAGCCTCGCTCTCTTCCAGAACCTCACCGACCGATCCTTCGCATTGGTTCTCCACAGCCCCTTCTTCACGCCCTTCGCTCCGAACATCTCCTACGAAGTGCCCGTCCTCTTCAACTCGAGGATCGAGATCCCCTTCTCCGCCCTCGCCAGCTACGCCGCCGACATACCCGTCGTCAGCCGTAGAGTGGACGGACTCGTCAACTACACCAGCGGATTCGCCCTCGACCCCAACGCCGTCGTCCAAGGGATCGACGCCTACGGACGGCTCATTGGCAACGTCGTGGGCGAACTCTCGGAAGGAGCGCAGGGACTGGCCAAGCAGTCCTGGAAGGGGATCGACGGACTTGGAAGCTCCATCGTCCGCCCCATCATCACCGTCATCGGGATCATCGTCGGCGTCATCGCCTTCATCGGCGTCATCGTGCTCATCATCTGGGTCTCCCAGTACACCGACTGGGGATCATCCGCCCGACGGAAGGCTACCGAGTGGAAGTACGCCATCAACAACTCCCGCTTCGGACGAGCCCTCCCCGGATGGCTCCCCTTCGGAGGAGGACGCCCCAGCGAGATACATCGCGAACAAGCACTGAGTCTTCGCGACCTCCGACGACGCCAGTCAGAGGAGTCGCTGGACGTCGACTCCGAGCACAACGCCATCGTCATCCGTGAAGGCTCGAGGAATGCGCGACAAAGTCGGAGCCGACCCCCCAGCTTCAGCGACGACCGAGAGTCTCCCCGAACCCACACCACCCGCACCGGTCGGACGCCTTCGATCGCATCCAACTACTCCCGAGCCCCGTCGCGAAGTCGATCCCGCAGTCGGTCGTCCATCGGGTCGCGGCTTCAGTTCGACTCCGAAAGCGACCTCCGAAGCAGCCATCGATCGCGATCGCGAACGCCAGGCCCGAACGTGCCGATACCAGCGACCTGGCGCCGATAGAACCCGACCGCGAACCCCACCCATGATGTGCCCCTATGTATACACTCTCTGCTACTTAGCCCCCTACCACTAACCATTGCCTGCTCCTTCTGCTACTGCCCAAGGAAGGACTTCCGGTCACAGTTCCTGTACCGGAAGCCCACTTCCGCCCCCGGGCAGTGTGCGGACTCAGGAGTCCTTCAGTACCAGATCATGGTTCCGTTGTAAAGTGGTGGAGGGGTCTGGCCTACCAAGGCCGGACCTCCTCAGTGTTGATAGAATGTAAGGTGATGGTGCTGCCCTTCCTCTACTGTTTCCTACTAACTTCCGGCCTCCTTCCGGTTGTAATTGGCTACATCCGATAATAGCTTCCGCCCAACTCTGCTCCTCACACCTCATCGGAAATGGCTATCAAAAGGGACTCAATGTGCTCCTGTGCAGCACAGGGAAAGAGAAGAGGGGAGGAGGGGGGGGTGCCTTCGGGGGGCGGGGGGGGGGTTGGTTTTGTCTTTCGTCTGCGGGTCGAGGAGGGGCGGAGAAAGGCTTGGCAGTTGAAACTCAGTTCTGATGTTTGTTGATTCCCATCCACAGTTGGAGTCCACAGAGGAAGACTGCTGGAGAGGGATTGCAGGGACAGTTTGAATTCGTAGTGGCCATTGGTCTGTGCCTAGTCCAAGTTGCAGTCAACGTCCAACTGATTGCCATTGAAACCGATGAAGTAGGCTGAGTAGAAGGAGATAGCCATAGGCTTATGCCCCACATGATCAAATCCTCCATAGCTGCTGAGCAGGGAAGAAATGCACAGGCCATTGAGTCAGCATTGACACATTATTCCATTTGGTGACCAATTGGCTGGCTTAGAATGAAAGAGGTAATCAATGGGCAGCTAATCTTAGTGAGATGCAGTGTTCAAAGCCAAAGCTTCATTGATCATCTTCTTTTATCCATTTTAAAGAATAATTGAAGCGTCTATGTTGAAAAGGCTTGCTAAACTCTCTGGTCAAAGCGAGTCTTTTGCCGTAATTGGTGCTGCTCGAAAGGCAGAGTCGATGCTGCTCCTTTCAAGCCTCTTAGAGGATTGAGGGATGAAAGGAGGTGGGAAGCTTTGCAGGGGACTGTCAGTGTCCATCTGTGCATTGACCAAGCAGTGATGGTTGGCATCAATGGCTTGAAAGTCTTTTGAAGGCAGTGCCAGAAAGTAAAGTACTTTCTGCTTGCTTCTGGAGATGGTGGACAGGGAGGTGGCAAACTTGAGAGGCTGGGCAATAGCTTGGTTGCTGAAGTGCAGCATCAGGCACATTTGTGATCTCCAAGTGAGCCACTCCGAATCTGCCTAGGTGGGATTTGCGTAGAGTTTAGGCTGCAGCTGAATTCCGGCTAGGTCGCAGTCATCTGAGAAGAAGTGAGATTGAAGGTTTGCATATCTGTAGAGATAGTGCAAAGTCGATGCTGGCGATGAATTGGCATTTGCTGAGCAATTTGTTGGTGTGCAGGCGGAAACTGATTAGAAAGCCATCCAAGTTCCCATATATGAAGTCCAAGGCCAACCTCATACTGCTGGGAGAAGGATGAGGAGAGCACATGGATTGTTAGTGTCTGGGTCAGGAAGGGACGACTTTGTCAGGCTGGGCTTCATGAAGCTATAGGCATTCATGCAGTGGCAGAAGTCAAAGACCTGCCGCAATTCTGACTTGATCTGCTTAATGCTGAAGCTGAAATCAAGGCAAGAAGCAGTGGCTGTGGTTGATCAGAACGGAGCCGTGGAGGCCAGCTGTTTGTTGCTGGAGGCAGGCGGGAAGTGGCAGAAGTTGCAGCGGATGCTGTCCATGATGCTGAACCCACCGCAGGCCTTAATGAGCAGAGTGCAGCTGTTGCCATCCATGAAGCCATTGTGAAAGCAGCACTAGTCATCCAGAAAGTTGCGCTGTCTTCAGAAGTTGGTAGAAGGTGGTGTTCAAAGGGTCATTGCTGGAGCCTTTGTGGCCAGTGTAAATGGTGAAGCGGACACATCAATTGAAGGCCTCGAATGCGTTGTGCTTGCAGTTGATGGTGGCCATGGAGTAGTCCTTCTAGCCGATGGCGAGCAGGCTGGAGGGCTGGGTGGTTGGGAAGTGGCGGATGCTGTTGTGGATGGGGTCCAGGAAGCCACACTTGCCGATGCTGTTGATGACCAGGGAGGAGGAGGCTGATTCGGAATCGGTTTCATTGCTTTTCCATCATAGTTGTTCAGGTCTTTGTGAAATCATAAAGATACGGCAAAGACTTGATTGGAGACAGTAACTGGCAATGGCCGATTCTGAATTGGTTTTGTCTCTCTTTCCCAGCGATGCTCTAAAGTTTATGGAATCCGAAAAGGATGTGGTGTAATACAGCAGGAACTTAGCCAGATTCTCTTTCATCATCACCGGAAGGGAAGGGCCGCAGAGCGGAAACAGGTTAGGGCATCTCGGGGAAAATATACAGACTGATCCCGGCCTCCCTTCTGCCCACCTCATCGACATAGGCCAACGAAACCGGCTTGGGAAACGTCACAGCGCACCTGCGGGGTGGCCAGGAAAGGGCAGTAGTGATCACACCATTGGCTAAGCAGGTAGAGGAACGGGACCTCGAATCTAAGCTACAAGCATAGTGCTACCATGGGGGATGGGAGGGAATCATCGTTCGGTGCTAGTCCCACTCGGTTGTACCATCCGTCAGGATCCCAGACGATCCCCTGGACGACTGCCGTTCCGAAACAATGCTCGATCTGGAGCCCCACCGGTGTCTTGTTGGGATGAATGATAAGCCACCCATCCGGTATCTTGAGGACCAGTCGAGTGACGAAGCGCTGTGGAGTGAGAGCCATTGGAAACTTGGATCCAGTTGAACGGACTCCGTGGACAAGGTTCTGTGAGGCTGCACAGGTAACTGAGGACCGATCGACCCGGCCATGTCTCCTGGGAATCTTCCAGCCATGGGTAGCCACGTTGGCAGGTTGCTGATTAGACTTGAGCATTGAAGTCGCTCCTTCCACTCCCTGGTCTTTCGCCAGACGATCTCTCCACAGGACGTGTACCGGAATGCCCAGAAGGACAGGGCTCCAAATGCGATGGCTGCGATGACGGCGCAGGTAACTCCAATGATGATGAAGGTTGGTCTGACCACCGACGAACTCAACCGGCTGAGGTGAGTCCCTGAGATTTGGGCCTTCTCCCGAACTCCTTGTGACTTAGTTCCAACCGCTTTGCCTAAGGCCCGTCCATGAGCCTCCAGTCCTTCCACCACTCCTCGTGGATCCAGCGACAGTTGACTAGTGTAGTTCACGAGGGAGCAATACTCGTAGATTCTCGTTCAGTTACGTATTGCTCTTCGGCCGCGCAATAACTAGTATATATATAAACTGGTTCCATCGGCAGGCCAAATGTGGGGCTCTTTTCTCCAAAATTTGCAATTGCCTCGAGAAAAAGTCAAGGAAATACATTTCCTACTAGTGGAATCTGCTGTTTGGACACTTGCATTTTGTTTTCCATACAGTTCCAGTATCTCTTTCCATGCACGCCCAAAAACAAAATGCAAATGATGCAGCAGGGGATTCCACTCATTGGGGAAATGTATTTCCTTGATTATTTTTTTCTCGAGGCAAGTGCAATTTTGGAGAAGAAGCCCCACATTTGGCCTGCCGATGGTACAACGCCTGCCTTTCTCTTTTTAATATACCGATAAAATGTTATAAATGCAAATTTTATATTGTTGATTATATGTTGAAATTAAAATTTTATTCAATCATCTGAAAACATTGTAGAAAAAAAGTTGTTTAAAAAATGTGACGATAAGAGAATGTTCGAAGGATTGAAGAATACATTGCAAAATTATTGGCAAAACTTATTATACAGGAATTTTCTTGACTTATACTCCGGGCAGTCGATTTTTGGAAGAAAATAGCAATAATTTTGGCCTGGCGATGGTACAATTTTTTTTCTGCAACTTCAAAAGAAACAAAAATGAAAATGAATTTTTGCGATGGATTCGAACCTTCCAATTTCATCCATATGCACAATCGCTTTCACCGCTACACCACTGGTCCGTATGACTCATTGCGTAAATGAAGAGCTAAAAATTAAATAAATACTTGGGGCCCAGGGGACCAGGGAAGGGGATGGAGGGGGGGGGAAGAAATGAATACCTACTATTGTCCATTGAATAGATGCGGAGGAGAAGAGGAGGAGAAGGAGAAGGAGGAGTTCGGACACATGGTTTTTTTCATTTTTCATGGGAAAATAATTCGTTTTATGCAAAAGTCAAAAAAGAAACTATAGTCAATTCGATGTTGCTCTTTCCAATGCAAAAAGAATCAGAAAGATTGAAGCTTCCTGTGAGGCGCTAGAGCCTTATCAAAATTAAGATCTAGCAATAACCTTCAAAACATACACCTGGGTCGAAAAGAGGGGCTGGGCGCTGACACTTCGCTAACGCTCTCTCGCGCCAGCCCAATATGTGTGTGTGCCATGCCCGTACTCCGCGGTTTTTCAACGAAATTGGCTGATTTTTTGCATGAAGGTTCGCCTAGGCGGTGCCTCGGGACCATTTTTGGTGCTTGGCGTAATTTTTTGAATTTCGCCCAAAACTCAATTTTTTGATGTTTCAAAATACGAAAAATCCTAAATCACTGGTATTTCAATGGAATTAGCTGATTTTTGGCAGATACGTCCGTCTAAGTAACATTTCAAAGCTGGCAAAAGGAATTTTTGAAATATTTATTATTTCTTGATTTATAGTCAAAAAACCAAAATCTTGATGTTTCAAAAATTTGAACATGCATAGGTCCCCGGTTTTTTAATGAAATTTGCTGATTTTTGGTATGTACGTCCGTGATAGTAACAGCTTGAAGCTGGCAAAAGGAATTTTTGAAATAATTAGTATTTCCTGATATATGGTCAAAAACCCAAAATCTTGATGTTTCAAAAATCGGAACATGCATAATTCATGGTTTTTCACTGAAATCTGTTGAATTTTGGCATGCATTTTCATCTAGGTGGTGTTTTGAGGTGAGGCCGCGCATCTTGGCAACCGCCGAGAATACCTTGTCTTTAAGGTCTCTTGCCCTTTTGTATGCAGCTATTAGCTGGTATAGTCTATATCCGTATTTGTGTATGTTTTTTTCCATTTCCTCTGCTAGTTTCTTTGTTTCCTTAGTTCGTAGAGTTTGTAGAGTATTAAATAGTTCTGTCCCATTGTATTGTATTTGAAATAGCTCTTCCGGTGTTGGTATTGTTTTTGATTGTTTGTTGGACATTGGGTTCTGTTTGTGGTTGATTATATCGTCAGTTGGTTGTTTCCTTTTAAGTTTGAAGGGGTTGATGGTTCTCTTCAAAGCCCTGTGTAGGGTAATCGTGAACCAGGGTGTTTTCCTTCGGTCGTAAGGGTTTGTATCATCCAATATGCTTCCAAATCCCTGGATATTAGTGTTAAGACCCCATGGGTAGGCTGTATTTAGTGCTAGGATGTACATAGTTTCCAGTTCTTCCAGGCTAGGGTCGTTTTGTTCTCTGGTATGCAGTATGCTTAGTTGTGGTTTGTATGTTCTCCCATGTGCATTGTTGAGGTGTTCGTATAGATGTGTATAATTTTCGTTCTTGATAATGTTTCTCCTGTGCTGTCCCATTTGTGTATTGATTTGCTGTTTTGTGAGGCCCACATATTTGGATGTGCAGCCTGGGTATGTACAGCTCAGTAGGTATATGACATCTTTGCTTCTGCAAGTTACATGCCTTGTTAAAGTATGTGCGACGCATTTATTTGAGTATGTAGTTGTGCTTCCTTGTTCATCTTTTGCTCCCCACCATTTGCAGGTTAGGCATCTTCCACATTTTCGTTGAGTTTTTGTATTGATATTTTGCTCCAAGATTGTACCATCCTTGTTGTAGAGTGTTGTTTCTTTCTTTATTTTTGCCCAGTTTAAAAAACATTCATAAGTATGCCAATGCTGTCGCATTTTGAAAAATGCTTCAGGCCTTTACTCATTTTTGTTTGGCCAGTGACGGAAATGGTGTTAATTTAAATGAGTAAAGTAATTTAATAATTATAGCCAGCACCCGGCCGCGCATTAAAGGATGTAAGAAGGATATTGGCACTATCTTTTGTCTGGTTTGAGGATATATAGCTATAGGGCTGGGTGGGGTAGTATTGTATCTTATGTAGACGTGCATAGGAGCTTTGCACGTTGTTTAGTAGTAGTTAGGGCGATAATTGCATGTCTCGGCCTGCTGCGGCCACTCCCCTAAGTCATTAAGGGCCGAAGTCTTTGCGTCTAAGTTGCTAGAGTGTATAGTGGAAGTTGGTGAGTGATGGGTGGTGAAGAAGGATGGAAGGATGCGCGTGGAGGGCTGGGAGTGCCAGCCCGCAAGGCCCACTACAGCCAGAGCGACAGCCACGGGTTGATCTCCGACAACCCGACGACCCCGGAGATCTACCCTCCTCGCTCTCTAGACGACTGTCCTCTACTGAGCAAGAGCTGGCTGGATGCGCAGTTCCAGGCGCAGGAGGACTACTTCGCTAGCACCAGTTTTCTTACTTTTCTGTGCGTCAGTTAAAACCCTTTTGGGTAGTGCTAATTATTTATCAAAAAAAAAAGTATTGCAAGGCTGAGTCGGAAAAGGGCATTTATTATAGAGCAGTGTTAAAGGGGAAATACCCAGGTCAGGCACCATCACCGATTCCACTCATTTTTTTTAAATGAAAGGTGTTACCATGGTAAACTTGCAAGGGTATAACGTTTTGGTCAAAAGGTCCCTGTTCCAGAATTAAAAATTCCTAAAGTTTCCTATTTTATAACATAGGGGATGGCTCAGAAATGCACATAAAAATTCATAACTCAAAATCGCCAATACCGCCGCATTAGGCCGCAAAACACAATATGTATTTATTAAAAATCTACAAGAAAAAAATATATGGGGGGTTAATATCGGAAGGGATAATATGGGAGGGCCCAAAAACTGAGCGAATTTTTGAAAAATTGGTAATATGTTATCTTCGATTGAGCATAACTCCTGTTCTACTCAACGAAAATCTATGATTCGACCGCCGTTGGAACCGTCTTTAGAAGCTCTACAAAATCGGTCTTTTGGTTAAAGTTCATAAAACCAGTCCTGAATAAATTTTATCATTAAAACGACTTTTTAAAGCTCACATTTTGGTGATTTGTGCAATTATTTTAGTTTAAAATGCCCCAAAATTACATTTGGCCGCATATTTCAATTTGTATTTGTTGTAAATCTGCAAGAAATGATGGGGGGGGGGGTTAAAATCGCAAGGGATAATATGGGAGGGCCCAAAAGCATGACTGCTACAAATGCGCACCCCTTCCGAATCAAGGTTGGAATTTATGCGCGTGCTTCCAATTGACTAAATACGTTGGGCAAACGTGATTTGTGATGTCTCGGCGAAGCTGCATGCTCTGCAGCTCCGACTGCAGTTCTGCTTTCACTGCATACCCACCGGACAGCATGACAGAACTGGCAGCAATTACACTGGTTTCCAGCCATACATCGAAATGGATTCTGACCCCGACCCATTGTAGACTCACTTGACGCTTCTTTGTTTTATTCTACTAGAATGCTATTCGTGGAAATTGATGCAGAAAATGGCCTACTACCAAACACTACTGCATTTTTTAAAAAGCAATTGAGCTGGCGCGAGCTGAGCGCTAGCGGAGGGGAGCGCCAAGGCCCTCTTATCGATTAACACAACAAATTACATCTTTCCCAACGTTTGGCGGGTTATAGCTCGTCACAAAAACGTCGGATTACGCTGCAAATAGGCTCAATCGACGCGCCGTGGTCGAATTGTGGGGGGTTCTTTTTTTAAAGTTTGTTCTAGGTGCTTTATTTCAAGAGTTATTCAAAAAAAACATTGAAAAACTTCCAAAAATGTCCATCTTAACCAGTTTTTAGGCTACTTTCGCCACATTACATCGATTTTGCTCAATTTTTTTTGCTTAAATTTTAGATTTTAGTTATTTGCTTCCACTGTTGAGCGGAGAAAAGTGGAGAAATAAAATTGGATTTTTCTTGAGTTTATTTTATTTTATCCCTATGCTACAACACATAAAAAGCTAATATTTTTTTTCTCAAAAAAATTACACCAAAGTGAAAAAACGGCTTAAGCGCGTAAGCTTACTTTGGTTTCACCTAACTAGGAATAAAATTTTATGGAAATCCGAGGGGGTGCATTTTCGGTGACTATCCCTTCAAGAATGGGGAATTGATGGGGAATATATTGGCAGGCCAGCCTATGCCGCTCAATCCGATGGCCTATCCACTGCCTGCCTCTGAGCAGACCACCTTCATGCTGCCCGAGATCGCCGTCTCCGACCCCGACCTCCAGTCCAAGCTCAACGAATGGAAGGGGCTCATAGAGGCACGGATCCAGCAGATCGAGGTCATTTCTTAACTTCATTAGCTGATTTGAGAATGGAATGAGAGTTGTCTTAGTACATTGTGTGTGTGTGATTGTGTGATGTGGCAGGGCACTCAGATGAGCGTCATCGCTTCCTGCGAACTCCAAGGAGCCGAGTTCAAGAGGGTGGGGACATGAACGACACTGTTTGTTGATGTTTCAATTGTGATTGTAATGGGAATGGAAGAAGCTGGATGATAATGGGATGATTTGAGCTTGATTGATTTGGATGATGCAATTTTGACCTGGAACGGTTTGTAGCGCGTCTCGGGAACCTACTCGTCGGCAAGATCCCTCACTAGCTGCAGCGCCCTGGTGGCAAGAGCGACGTGGACCTTGATATCATCAGGAAATGCTGGTGGAAGCAGGTTCAGAAAATTTCCTTTTAGGATCCTGTTTTGGTGTATAAGCTTGCTAAATAGTCATTGATTGAAAATAAAGAAAATCCGGTAGCTAATACTGGGTACAGAAAAAAATGGTTTTAAATTTGTCGTAGCTGTTAATATTGAGCTTGATAAAAAGGAACAGAGACTAATAAATTATTTTGGGATGGGTAATTTGTTAATTCCGAGGATTTATAGGTGCTGGTGAAGGCCTACGGCAAGGCTCAGGGCTGCCGCTTGTATGCCAAGATGGGCGCCTGCCAGCTCATCCAGTTGATTTATTTTCGCATAAGTCTATTTCAAAGAAAAATGTCAATTTCAGTAAGGACGGCTTCAAGTTGATGTTCGGCATGGACCAGAACTCGATCAATTTCATCCTACACAATCGGTTCAGTTTATTTTAAGCAAATGAAGATAAGATAATTTTGGAAAAACTTTTGATTATTTATTTTTTTAAAAAATAATGGGAAGTAATAGCGACTGAGGGAGGGTTCCGATAGGTATAATGGATGTGTGTTGAGGGGGAAGGTGGAAGGGGTGCGCATGGACGGGATGCGAGGGCCAGTGGCGGTGAACCATGACATGACGGTCCACGAAGGTTGGGTCCCTGGAGGGGAGATGATCTCGGTTGGGTGAGAATGTTCGGCTTTCAGCCAAGGTTCGCAGTGCAGCGGCCAACCTCATGACCCTGCTGCGAGCCTTCTTCGGGGAAAGCATCGCCATCAGTTTGGCCAGCCGTCATGGACTAGTGCGATGTTTCAAACGTGACGTAAGCTCATCTTTATTTTCGAACCAGCTAATTCATGGGAGTAATCTGAGAAGTTAATTTTGGCAAACTAGAATGAATATTTTGGTGGATAATATTTGAAAGGGAAGTTTATTGGTTCTTTGGTGTCAGTGGCACTGGGACTGGCTGCGGTGAGTGGTGGACGCTTGGCTCGGCAAGACCTGGGTGGAATATGTGTTCAAGCGTGTCCCGGCTGGCTTTGCGCTGATCTCCGACGAAGCGGACCAGGACGCCCAGGCTCGCTTCCTATGCACCAAGGCTGCCATCTATCTCAACCGCATTGCCAACAAGGATCCAAAGCAGGTGAATGTTTGATTGAAGGGATGCAGAGTGGTTGCGTTTGGAGAGTGGTTGAATCCAGTCATTGATGAGTTAGAGTGGAGTAAGCTGCCTGTGAGCCAATTTTACTGAGCAGAGTGAGTCTTCTCCCCTGCTCAGAAACCCAGCCCCGGAAACAAGAGGGATGAAGAGAAAACATGGGGAGCAAGTGATGGCAGTGATGCTGATCACCATGTGCCTGTTCACTCCAGTGGCAGCTAAACCCATTCCTTGATCCGCCAACAACCTTGGTGCTGCTATGACCCTTTCAGCCCAAGAAGCCAGAACCACTCTCCTCCATGGAGCCATTGGAGGGACACTTCAGAGCCACCGCCAAGGAATATGAAGTTCCAACTCTGCCACAGACACAGCAGCAGAGGCAGGCCCTTCCTTCTCCCAGAATGAACGAGAGACTGCTCTGTCTATGGGAAACAAGCTGAGCGTTCCTACTGCAAGGTGGATTTGTGGATTCCAGCCACAGAAGGACCTAGCGCGCCCGCTGCCCAGTGCATCCTGGAGATCACCACAACCACTACCCAATGGGATGGCCTCACCTCCTTCCTAAACTGGGGCATATCCAATCCCACCAAGAAGATGAACATGCCGGCAGACAAATGCCACAATGCTAGAACGAAACACAAGTGGTTGAACCTGGTGCAGATGGACAAGTCCCTCTGGTCCACCAATCAATCCCTGCACTATGAGTGGCACTGCTGTTTCAAGACCTATGTCTACAAGACCATCAACCTCTACCTCCTCAAAGGGACAGTGTATGCAGGACACCAGGCTCTCACCTCAGACCTTGGCTCTCTCAAAGGATGCCGGATAGAGAAGGAGAGCTGTGTCCAGCCTCAATATACCATCGTCTGGAATGACACACCAGTCCTCATGTACTGCCCTTTTGCTACTTTGGCAGCTTTGGAGGCAACGTGATGGGGTCTTGGGTGCACATTCCTCAGCTTTCCACCACTTTCTCCACCTATCCATCAGAGGACAACTTTCCATACACCAAAGAGTTGATAAACTGTCTTCCCATGGGAACTCTACTCTCACACAAAGGAGGGGCCTTGCGCATCAAAAACACCAAGGAGGAGGATGCCTCTGCAGGCCCATCAAGTGCCTCATCTCCAAGAAGAAGGAAGAGGGAGGAGACGTCTCTGACAGTGGAAGAGAAAGAGAAGTGGAAGAAGTGGGAGGAGTGGGAGCAATTGACCAACAAACTATTCAATGATGCAGAGGAGGTAGAAGGGCTAGTTTGATTCCACGACAAGGATCCAGCCGTTGGTGATGACCCCGCCACTGGTAAGAACTTGCCTCAGCATAAGAAGGAGACAAGAACAGAACATGAGGAGAAGAAGATGAGAGCAGAGAGAGAGAGCTACTCACTGCCACCCATCTATAGACAGGAACCCATTACTTGCTTCCTTCCACCACTGCATGACCTCACTGGAACTTTGACAAGGTTGCAAGGAAGGAAGCAATTCACAAGACTCTCCTCCGCATCAAGAACTGGGTCCAACACCACAATCCGGTAGAAGCAAAGCTACACTACATTGGGCAAGCGATGGGCATTGGATGTGTATGCTGGAAGAGCACCAATATCGAGTCCTGAAGCAGATGGTCCAGATGAGCCCTACCAATGGCATCCGCACCATCACTGGTCGCTTAGACATCTCTGCTGAAGTCCGCGGATCTGCCATCTACATCTCCCAGTGCCTGGAAGTGGAAGTGGAAGCTGTTTACCTGAATCACCAGCTTCCGGGAGACAAGAAATGCTACCTCTTCATGCCCGTGCAACTAAAGATGGGAGAGCTGCTCCTTCCTGATGGCGTAGGCACAGACCTGACCCATCACAGCCCCACAATGGACTGCCATCACATCCACCCCTTCCAGTTTGTGGATCCAGTCTCAGCTGCTGACACTGCCACATTCTTCAAGAACTTCACTCATGGATTGTTTGCCATGCTCCTTCAGGCACCTGCTATCCACCATCTCCAGCCCAACATCACCTACGACACTCCAGTCCTCTTCAACTTGTGACTGATGCCCCCGTTTGCAGCTCTCGTTGCCTGCTCATCAAGTCTGCCAGTCTTGGAGAGGAAACTCAATGGATTAGTGAACTGCACCAGTCACCTTTCCCTCAACCCCAGCGATGTAGTTCAAGGAATAGAAGCATATGGCCATGCAGTTGGCAACATAGTAGGAACACTGTCTGAAGGAGCGCAAGGACTAGCTAGGACCTCCTGGTCAGGCATCAACAACCTTGGCTCCTCCATCATCAAGCCAGTCATCACTGTCATTGGGATCATCCTTGCCATCGTAGCTGTCATTGCGGCTGGAGTCTTTCTCTTCTGGGCCTCCCAGTACACCCCCTGTGAAACAAGTACTCGACAAAAGGTCCGAGAAGGAAGGAATGTCTGTGGGAGATGGATCCCTTCAGCTACCTTCCCCACTGGTTCCCAATGAACGGGACAGCGCCGCTGGAGAACCCGGGACCCCAGTCCTTCCAGCAGATGCACCATTGCCACATTTGTCTTTGGTGGTGGATCCCCGAGGACAGGCTGCTGCTTTCATCCGCTCATCATTGTGGAGCCATAGCCCAAGCATGAGCCATGCGCGGGGCTTCACGAGAGATACACCTGGTGGAACGCTGGGTTGCAAGCGCGCCTCATTGGATGCCATCAATGAGCTCTGTATACCTATTGTCCGGTGGTCCCACACTCGGATGTTTGTCCATCCCTCAAGGCTCCCGTTCATTTGGCCCAATCCCACTCTTCCATGCCAGCCCCAATGCCGCGCTGCCCTGGCAATAACTCCCTTCCCTCCCCTAGTAGTGTGCTTTAGCTAATCTGAGGCCCCATTCCTCTGCCTGCTCTATATAGTTGTTGATCCCCCTTCCTCTTCCTTGTCACCTGCGGGAGCGCTGTGGCATTTTGCTAGTCGGTTCCATGTGACCTTGAATCCTGTGGGGGCAGAAGAGAGGCCCAGCCAGTCTTTAGATGATCCCTTCCTGTCACCTATTGCGCTTTGCGCCATATACTTGTTGATTCTTTTATGTTTGTTATAATTTTTTAATGAGTTTATTATTATCTATTTATTTTCCATATATTATAAAAAAATAAATTTTTATATATACATTTATACTATATTAAAAGTGGAAGAAATAACTGGTACCATCGACAAGCCAAATGTTGGTCTCTTTTCTCCAAATTTTGTAATTGCCTCGAGCAAAAAGTCAAGGAAATACATCTACTACTTGTGGAATCTGCTGCGTCATCTGCATTTTGTTTTTGGGCGCGCATGGAAAGAGACACTGAACTGAGTGCCAAAAACAAAATGCAACTGTCCTAGCAGCAGATTCCACAAGTAGTAGATGTATTTCCTTGACTTTTTGCTCGAGGCAATTACAAAATTTGGAGAAAAGAGACCAACATTTGGCTTGTCGATGGTACCAGTTATATATCTTATATAATATGGGTGATAATATGAATTGTGCATGCTGGATTCTAATCTAATCTTGGCATGCGATACCATTTTGGATAGATCTCAGCGAGTTCTGCAACATATATTAGGCGCACTATGCTCCGATAATGTTGAATATGAAAAATGATTGAAAATGTGTGCGAATTTGGAATTTTTGGCTATTTTTTGACTTTGAAACACCATAGCTCCTCCAGTTTTAAACTTTTTCTGTTGGACTTTTTTTAAATTCAAGCCTGAACTATTCTGTATAAGAACATTTATTTATATTTTCATTTCATCAAAATTTTATTTGTTAAAAACATCATAGATTTAAGTCAATTTTCATGATTTTGGCCCTACTCAGTGAGCTGATGTTTCAAGGTATTCATTAGTAGGGATATGCAGGTGTTCATAACCAGAGGTCACTTGAGGTGCTTGCGATGTATGTTTGCAGTCCTTGATCTTTTTGAATTTGCCTTTCTGATCAGTGGAGTTTCCGAAAATTGTGAAACTTCAACTGCTGATAATTTCTGACATCAACATTATGCCCTGAGATCAATAGGTGCCAGTCAATGGATTATCTATTTCATGAAAACAATAAATTAAAATAAACTAAAAATGCTGTAAAGTGTGGATGAACAAAAAACGAAACTAAAGATGCTGAAACATAAGTGTGGCCACGCGAAGCGCGGCCACTGACCCATATTACTAGTATATATATATATATATATATATATATATATATATATATATATATATATATATATATATATATATATATATATATATATATATATATATATATATATATATATATATATATATATATTATACAAAGAACTCTTATTACAAAGAACCAACTATGCAAATTGCATTAAGGTCCTATCATCACAGACATCAAGAATCATTGCTGATTGTGATGTATTGGACAGTGGTAACATAGCCAGATTCTACTAGTCGGAAGTCACCAAGGAAGGGGAAAAGGTAGGGTGACAGGAAGGGATCATCTAAAGACTGGCTGGGCCTCTCTTCTGCCCACCACAGCGATTCAAGGTCACATGGAACCGACTAGCAAAATGCCACAGCGCTCCCGCAGGTGACAAGGAAGAGGAAGGGGGATCACACCAACTATATAGAGCAGGCAGAGGAATGGGGCCTCAGATCTAAGCTACAAGCACACTACTAGGGGAGGGAAGGGAGTTATTGCCAGGGCAGCGCCGGCATTGGGGCTGGCATGGAAGAGTGGGATTGGGCCAACATCGAACGGGAGCCTTGTAGGGATCGTGACAAACATCCGAGTGTGGGACCACCGGGCAATAGGTATACAGAGCTCATTGATGGCATCCAATCGAGGCGCGCTTGCAACCCAGCGTTCCAACCAGGTGTATCTCTCGTGAGAAGCCCCGCGCATGGCTCATGCTTGGGCTATGGCTCCACAATGATGAGCGGATGAAGGCTGCAGCCTGTCCTTGGGGATCCACCACCAAAGACAAATGTGGCAATGGTGCATCTGCTGGAAGGAACTGGGGTCCCGGGTTCTCCAGCGGCGCTGTCCCGTTCATTGGGAACCAGTGGGGAAGGTAGCTGAAGGGATCCATCTCCCACAGACATTCCTTCCTTCTCGGACCTTTTGTCGAGTACTTGTTTCACAGGAGGTGTACTGGGAGGCCCAGAAGAGAAAGACTCCGGCCACAATGACAGCTACAATGGCAAGGATGATCCCAATGACAGTGAAGACTGGCTTGATGATGGAGGAGCTGAGGTTGTTGATGCCCAACCAGGAGGTCCTAGCTAGTCCTTGCGCTCCTTCAGACAGTGTTCCTACTATGTTGCCAACTGCATGGCCATATGCTTCTATTCCTTGAACTACATCGCTGGGGTTGAGGGAAAGGTGACTGGTGCAGTTCACTAATCCATTGAGTTTCCTCTCCAAGACTGGCAGACTTGATGAGCAGGCAACGAGAGCTGCAAACGGGGGCATCAGTCACAAGTTGAAGAGGACTGGAGTGTCGTAGGTGATGTTGGGCTGGAGATGGTGGATAGCAGGTGCCTGAAGGAGCATGGCAAACAATCCATGAGTGAAGTTCTTGAAGAATGTGGCAGTGTCAGCAGCTGAGACTGGATCCACAAACTGGAAGGGGTGGATGTGATGGCAGTCCATTGTGGGGCTGTGATGGGTCAGGTCTGTGCCTACGCCATCAGGAAGGAGCAGCTCTCCCATCTTTAGTTGCACGGGCATGAAGAGGTAGCATTTCTTGTCTCCCGGAAGCTGGTGATTCAGGTAAACAGCTTCCACTTCCACTTCCAGGCACTGGGAGATGTAGATGGCAGATCCGCGGACTTCAGCAGAGATGTCTAAGCGACCAGTGATGGTGCGGATGCCATTGGTAGGGCTCATCTGGACCATCTGCTTCAGGACTCGATATTGGTGCTCTTCCAGCATACACATCCAATGCCCATCGCTTGCCCAATGTAGTGTAGCTTTGCTTCTACCGGATTGTGGTGTTGGACCCAGTTCTTGATGCGGAGGAGAGTCTTGTGAATTGCTTCCTTCCTTGCAACCTTGTCAAAGTTCCAGTGAGGTCATGCAGTGGTGGAAGGAAGCAAGTAATGGGTTCCTGTCTATAGATGGGTGGCAGTGAGTAGCTCTCTCTCTCTGCTCTCATCTTCTTCTCCTCATGTTCTGTTCTTGTCTCCTTCTTATGCTGAGGCAAGTTCTTACCAGTGGCGGGGTCATCACCAACGGCTGGATCCTTGTCGTGGAATCAAACTAGCCCTTCTACCTCCTCTGCATCATTGAATAGTTTGTTGGTCAATTGCTCCCACTCCTCCCACTTCTTCCACTTCTCTTTCTCTTCCACTGTCAGAGACGTCTCCTCCCTCTTCCTTCTTCTTGGAGATGAGGCACTTGATGGGCCTGCAGAGGCATCCTCCTCCTTGGTGTTTTTGATGCGCAAGGCCCCTCCTTTGTGTGAGAGTAGAGTTCCCATGGGAAGACAGTTTATCAACTCTTTGGTGTATGGAAAGTTGTCCTCTGATGGATAGGTGGAGAAAGTGGTGGAAAGCTGAGGAATGTGCACCCAAGACCCCATCACGTTGCCTCCAAAGCTGCCAAAGTAGCAAAAGGGCAGTACATGAGGACTGGTGTGTCATTCCAGACGATGGTATATTGAGGCTGGACACAGCTCTCCTTCTCTATCCGGCATCCTTTGAGAGAGCCAAGGTCTGAGGTGAGAGCCTGGTGTCCTGCATACACTGTCCCTTTGAGGAGGTAGAGGTTGATGGTCTTGTAGACATAGGTCTTGAAACAGCAGTGCCACTCATAGTGCAGGGATTGATTGGTGGACCAGAGGGACTTGTCCATCTGCACCAGGTTCAACCACTTGTGTTTCGTTCTAGCATTGTGGCATTTGTCTGCCGGCATGTTCATCTTCTTGGTGGGATTGGATATGCCCCAGTTTAGGAAGGAGGTGAGGCCATCCCATTGGGTAGTGGTTGTGGTGATCTCCAGGATGCACTGGGCAGCGGGCGCGCTAGGTCCTTCTGTGGCTGGAATCCACAAATCCACCTTGCAGTAGGAACGCTCAGCTTGTTTCCCATAGACAGAGCAGTCTCTCGTTCATTCTGGGAGAAGGAAGGGCCTGCCTCTGCTGCTGTGTCTGTGGCAGAGTTGGAACTTCATATTCCTTGGCGGTGGCTCTGAAGTGTCCCTCCAATGGCTCCATGGAGGAGAGTGGTTCTGGCTTCTTGGGCTGAAAGGGTCATAGCAGCACCAAGGTTGTTGGCGGATCAAGGAATGGGTTTAGCTGCCACTGGAGTGAACAGGCACATGGTGATCAGCATCACTGCCATCACTTGCTCCCCATGTTTTCTCTTCATCCCTCTTGTTTCCGGGGCTGGGTTTCTGAGCAGGGGAGAAGACTCACTCTGCTCAGTAAAATTGGCTCACAGGCAGCTTACTCCACTCTAACTCATCAATGACCAGATTCAACCACTCCCCAAACGCAACCACTCTGCGTCCCTTAAATCAAACATTCACCTGCTTCGGGTCCTGGTTGGCAATGCGGTTGAGATAGATGGCGGCCTTGGTGCATAGGAAGCGAGCCTGGGCGTCCTGGTCCGCCTCGCTGGAGATCTGAGCAAAGCCGGCCGGGACCCGCTTGAGGGCATACTCTACCTAGTTCTTGCCTAGCCATGCGTCCACCACCCGCCGCAACCAGTCCCAGTGCCACTGACACCAAAGAACCAATAAACTTCCCTTTCAAATATTATCCACCAAAATATTCATTCTAGTATGCCAAAATTAACTTCTCAGATTACTCCCATGGATTAGCTGGTTCGAAAATAAAGATGAGCTTACGTCACGTTCGAAACATCGCACTAGTCCGTGGTGACTGGCCAGACTGATGGCGATGTTTTCCCCGAAGAAGGCTCGCAGCAGGGTCATAAGGTTGGCCGCCGCGCTGCAAACCTTGGCTGCAAGCCAAAGACAATCAACCACACAATATCATCTCTCCTCCAAGCCCCAACCTTCGTGGACGGTCATATCGTGGTTCACCGCCACCGACCCCCGCATCTCGTCCATGCGCACTCCTTCCACCTTCCCCCACAACACACATCCATTATACCTATCGGAACCCTCCCTCAGTCGCTATTACTTTCCCATTATTTTTTAAAAAAATAAATAATCAAAAGTTTTTCCAAAATTACTATCTTAGTTATTAAAATAAACTGAACCGATTGCGTAGGATGAAATTGATCGAGTTCTGGTCCATGCCGAACATCAACATGAAGCCGTCCTTACTGAAATTGACATTTTTCTTTGAAATCGACTTATGCGAAAATAAATCAACTGGATCGTTCCAGGCGCCCATACTTTGGCATACAAGCGGCAGCCCTGAGCCTTGCCGTAGGCCTTCACCAGCACCTATAAATCCCTCGGAATTAACAAATTACCCATCCCAAAATAATTTATTAGTCTCTGTTCCTTTTTATCAAGCTCAATATTAACAGCTACGACAAATTTAAAACCATTTTTTTCTGTACCCAGTATTAGCTACCGGATTTTCTTTATTTTCAATCAATGACTATTTAGCAAGCTTATACACCAAAACAGGATCCTAAAAGGAAATTTTCTGAACCTGCTTTCACCAGCATTTCCTGATGATAATATCAAGGTCCACGTCGCTCTTGCCACCAGGTCACTGCAGCTAGTGAGGGATCTTGCCGACGAGTGAGTTCCCGAGACGCACTACAAACCGTTCCATGTAGAAATTGCATCATCCAAATCAATCAAGCTCAAATCATCCCATTATCATCCAGCTTCTTCCATTCCCATTACAATCACAATTGAAACATCAACAAACAGTGTCGTTCATGTCCCCACCCTCTTGAACTCGGCTCCTTGCAGACTCACAGCAAGCGATGAGCGCTCATCTGAGTGCCCTGCCACATCACACAATCACACACACACAATGTACTAAGACAACTCTCATTCCATTCTCAAATCAGCTAATGAAGTTAAGAAATGACCTCGATCTGCTGGATCCGTGCCTCTATGGCGAGCCCCTTCCATTCGTTGAGCTTGGACTGGAGGTCGGGGTCGGAGACGGCGATCTCGGGCAGCATGAGAGGTGGTCTGCTCAGAGGCAGGCAGTGGATAGGCCATGGGATACAGACGGCATAGGCTGGCCTGCCAATATATTCCCCATCAATTCCCCATTCTTGAAGGGATAGTCACCGAAAATGCACCCCCTCGGATTTCCATAAAATTTTATTCCTAGTTCGGTGAAACCAAAGTAAGCTTACGCGCTTAAGCCGTTTTTTCACTTTGGTGTAATTTTTTTTGAGAAAAAAAATATTAGCTTTTTATGTGTTGTAGCATAGGGATAAAATAAAATAAACTAAAAAAAAATCCAATTTTATTTCTCCACTTTTCTCCGCTCAACAGTGGAAGCAAATAACTAAAATCTAAAATTTAAGCAAAAAAAATTGAGCAAAATCGATGTAATGTGGCGAAAGTAGCCTAAAAACTGGTTAAGATGGACATTTTTGGAAGTTTTTCAATGTTTTTTTTGAATAACTCTTGAAATAAAGCACCTAGAACAAAGCTTTAAAAAAAGAACCCGCGGGATTCGACCACGGCGCGTCGATTGAGCCTATTTGCAGCGTAATCCGACGTTTTTGTGACGAGCTATAAAACTCGCCAAACGTTGGGAAAGATGTAATTTGTTGTGTTAATCGATAAGAGGGCCTTGGCGCTCCCTCCGCTAGCGCTCAGCTCGCGCCAGCTCAATTGCTTTTTAAAAAATGCAGTAGTGTTTGGTAGTAGGCCATTTTCTGCATCAATTTCCACGAATAGCATTCTAGTAGAATAAAACAAAGAAGCGTCAAGTGAGTCTACAATGGGTCGGGGTCAGAATCCATTTCGATGTATGGCTGGAAACCAGTGCAATTGCTGCCAGTTCTGTCATGCTGTCCGGTGGGTATGCAGTGAAAGCAGAACTGCAGTCGGAGCTGCAGTAGCATGCAGCTTCGCCGAGACATCGCAAATCACGTTTGCCCAACGTATTTAGTCAATTGGAAGACGCGCATAAATTCCAACCTTGATTCGGAAGGGGTGCGCATTTGTAGCAGTCATGCTTTGGGCCCTCCCATATTATCCCTTGCGATTTTAACCC
>JASANA010001551.1:0-15493 GCA_030248095.1 Ptycholaimellus sp. GST1_10 | reverse complement strand
GAACGGAGTCTTGGAGTAGTCCATTGTGGTTGCTGTTGGGCTGGAAGTGGCAGAGGCCGCAGTTGAAGCCGTCCAGCATGCCGCACTGGTCGCAGTCCATGAAGATCTGGACGCAGTTGTAGTGCTCCAGGAAGCCGTAGCGAAAGCGGCGGACTTTGTCCAGGAGTAACGCTTTCTTCAATGGCGGGCAGAAGGAGGGCGGGCATGTCCCTTGGGTGGGTCCTTTTAATACTCTTCGGAGGTGCCCTAGTGGAGGCGGACGCAGTCAAAGTGTTTGTGGAGGGCGCTGCCCATGAAGAAGTCCTTCTGGCCGCAGGTGAACAGGCTGAGGTCGCAGACGACTGGGAGGCCGTAGTAGTGGCAGTGCAAGCAGTCCACTGAGCTGGGTCTGGTCCAGTCGTTGTCTGCGTAGAAAAGGAAAGCCGCTGATGAGTCGCTTGTTCCTTGTCTTTTGCCGTTGCTTTTCCAATTCACATGATCATAAAGATCCGTAAATGATGAGACGTTGAAAGACCGCAGTTGACTCTGAAGTTGGCCCATATTTTCTTCAGCAATGTTCGATCGTTTATAAATCTGCAAAGATTTATAAACAGGCTGGCCGGCAAGGTTGCAGCAGGCAGCAGGGAGTTTTGGACTGGTCAGAGACGGTTCCAAAACTCTAGCAGCGTAGACGTTGCTTGCTGGATAGCTGGTCTGGCTGGCCGGCTTGGTTGCAGCAGAGGCCAGGAGTTTGAAAACTGGTCGGAGCCAATTTTGAACTCTGGCAGCAAAAACACGCGGTCGCTGTTGGCTGCAGGCAATTTCAAGATCCGTCCAAGGATAATGAAATTGCTATCGACGATGCTTGCATAGACGGCATGAAAACAACTTTGCAGTTAGTTTTCGATGCCCAAGCAGAGTTGAGTCTGTGCCGACGTTGACTGGGCTGGCAGCGAAGATCTTTGACAATTGACAATGGCCAATTACAAAGTCTGGCATCGAAGACGGATCAACGCTAGTAGCTGGCAGCTGAAGAGAAATTCAAAATCCTTTTCAGGATGATGAAATTCTGAAGATGACACTGATGACGTCAGCATGAAAAGAAACTTTTCAGTTAATTTTCAATGCCCTGAAGCGAAGTCGACTGTTGTCTTGATCGTCGGCGTTCAATGATTTCATAAAATCCGCAAGGATAAAATGAAATCATCAAAAAGGAGATGCTGATTGAAGAGAACTTTTCAGTTTGCTTCAAGACCCTTAGTGGCAGCGGATTACGGTAGCAAGTGTGCCATGTGATGTCAGAGTTTCCTGTTTACCACCCAAAAATGGAGTGATGTCTGGAAACTCGGCGCTGCGATGTTGCTGATGAAGAACGGACATTGAAAAGAGACTCAAAAGTCAATTTTCAATTCCATGCAGTGTAGTCGCAGTTGCAGTTGCTGCCGCATAGAAGTTCACGAGGCCGGCTCTGGCTGAGTGAAGTTCTGGGCTGCAGGGTGTCCTGTCCGGTAGCGAAGCGAAGTCCGGCATTGAAGGCTGGGCTCGATTCGCTGTCCTGGCTCTGGTAGATCGGTGACTGGGGCCTTTGACTCGATTGCTGCTGATGGCAGGCGGCAAAATCCAAAGGCCGGAAGTTGGCGGAAGTGGTGCTGGACATTGTAGTAGCATTGTAGAGGTGGTCGGTGGAGGTACAGAAAAGCTAATCAGCTCTCTGCTTTACCAAACGCTGTGGTGTTATACAGCAGGAACTTAGCCAGATTCTCTTTCATAGTCACAGGAAGGGAAGAGCCGCAGAGCGGAAACAGGTTAGGGCATCTCAGGGAAAATATACAGACTGATCCCGGCCTCCCTTCTGCCCACCTCATTGACATAGGCCAACGAAACCGGCTTGGGAAACATCACAGGAATGGAAGGGAAGGATTCGTGCGGCACTTTTGTTTTTCAATTTTCTCTATCAAATCTTGATTTATATGCAGTTTTTTGCGAGTGCCCCCCCCCACAAATCGATGTTGCTCTTTCCATTGCACCCAAAATCATTTCAATCGGAGCTGGCTGGGCTGAGAAAAACACTTATCAGTTTTCAGATCTGGCAATAACCCTCAAAACATACACCTGGGTCGAAAAGAGGGGCTGGGCGCTGACACTCTGCTAACGCTCCGTTCGCGCCAGCCCAATAAAAGGTACCATCGGCAAGCCGAAAGTAAGCTCTGTTCTCCCAAAAATCGACTGCCCCGAGTATAAATACCAGGAAATGTCCCTGCTACTAATGGAATCTGCTTGTGGGGCATTTGCATTTTGTTTTCGCACGCAGTTCCAAGGCTCTTTTCATGTGCGCTCAAACAAAATACAGATGACACAGCAGATTCCATTAGTAGCAGGGAAATTTCCTGGTCTTTATACTCAGGGCAGTCAATTTTTGGGAGAAAAGAGCTTACTTTTGGCTTGCCGATGGTACCTTTTATTTCCTCAACTTTAAACATGCAAAAATAAAATTATGTCAAATTTATGTCCTTTTTTCTTATATTGTTCTTATATTGTTATTTCTTATCATAGTTAAAATTTTATTAATCAATAAATATATGCAAAAAAGTAATTAACGAATAAATGAATTAATTCAACAAATTTTAAAAATGATAAATGCTATGGAAAATTATTGGCAAACAAAAAATGGCTGACCCTTGGAGCCCCCCCATAGGTTTCACCCCCCCTCCCCCAATGGGGTTTCACCCCCCCCCCCATGACTTTCACCCCTCCCCCAAGAGTTTCACCCCCCCCCCCCCCAAAGGTTTCACCCCCCCCCCCAAAGGTATATATATTGAAAATTTTTTTATTGCCTTAACATACTTCTCTTTACATATCTCGAAGTTTAAACTCACGGAATTTTCATGTAGATGATTAAATACCTACTTTTTTGAAACATAGTTAGTCTATACCGAGTTCGTCATGCTACTAGTTAGTCTATACCGCAATATAGGGCGTAGCCACCTGACTTTTTTAAAGGCTCGCGAGGGACATAGTTAGTCCTTACCGAGTTGAGCACTTTAAAACATCAATGAACTCGGTATAGACTAACTAGTAGGTACTGCCACAGTCATGACCTCATCGAGGACGAGCATGCGTCTAAGCTTTTTAGTTGGAATCTTGAAAGGTACTCCTGGTAGGGGACAAGCCCCTACTCCTGGTAGGCATGCGCCCGCCATCCGGTATAGACTATGTTTGTAAAAAAAAGTAGGTATTTAGTCATCTATATGAAAATTCCTTGAGTTTAAATTTCGAGATATGTAAAGAGAAGCATTTTAAGCTAATAAAATTTTTTTCAATATATACCCTTTGGGGGGAGGGTGAAACCTATGGGGGGGGGTGAAAGTCATGGGGGGGGGTGAAACCTTGGGGGGGGGGGGGGGGGGTGAAACCTATGGGGGGGCTCCAAGGGTCAGCCCAAAAAATAATTGGGAAATTCCTTGGCTATTCACTCAGGGCAATCGATTTTGGGAGAAAAGAGCTTTCTTTTGACCTGCCGATGTTACCAGTAGTTTCCTCCATCTTACAAATACAAAAATAAAAATGAACGCATGAGAAGGATTCGAACTTGCCTGCTTCATCCAGCTGCCCAATCGCTTACACCACTACACCACTGGTGCATGTGGCTCTCTTGTTTAACTGAAGGATTATAATTAAGTTAGGTTAGTATTGCTCAAGTAAGGGTTGGGGGGATCGAATGAATACCTACTCTCGTTCATTAGCAGGGCTAAAGCCGCGGAAGCAGGGCTAAAGCGCGGGCCTTTCCTCGTCGCCATTCGATCAATTCTTGATAGGGACCCCGCCAAAACCTCATGATCCTCAGCTGCATCTCTTTCTCTCATTCTGATCACCTTGTTTGTGAATCAGTTTCCCCCGTTTGTTCGGATGAGTAAAAATGATGATGCGAAGCAGCAGAGCAGGGCAGCAGGGCAGCAGGAGTTCGGACGGCAACTTGTTCTTTGATTTTCTCCACAAAATACTTAGAATTTGAAGCTGTTCTCGCAAGTTTCGACTAATTCGTGCATGCTCTTTTTAATGCAACAAGAATTAGAAGGATTGGTTGATCCTAGCGGGAGCAAGAACCTTATCAAAATTAAGATCTAGCATTAACCCTGAAAACATACACCTGGGTCGAAAAAAGGGCCTGGGCACTGACGGTTGCTGCGCTCCCTCGCGCCAGGCCAATAGGTATATAACTGGTACCATCTGCAAGCCAAATGTGGGTCTCTTTTCTCCAAATTTTGTAATTGCCTCGAGCAAAAAGTCAAGTAAATACATCTACTACTAGTGGAATCTGCTTGGACAGTTGCATTTTGTTTTTGGCGCGCAGTTCAGTGTCTCTTTCCATGCGCGCCAAAAACAAAATACAGATGACGCAGCAGATTCCACTAGTAGTAGATGTATTTCCTTGACTTTTTGCTCGAGGCAATTACAAAATTTGGAGAAAAGAGACCCACATTTGGCTTGCCAATGGTACCAGTTATTTCTTCCACTTTTAATATAGTATAAAATGTATAAATAAAATTTTTTTTAAAATATATGAAAAATAAATAAAAAAAGTAAACTCATTGAAAAAATATAACAAACATAAAAGAATCGAAAATATACTTAGATATCAATGGATAAAAAAAATAAAAAATATTTTGTTTTTTATTTAATTATTTAAAAAAAATAACAAAAAAAATTCGAAAATCAAAAATACAATTCAAATTTATTGGCAAACTAACATATTTTTGTGAAATTTTCATGATATATGCTTAGGGCAATCGATTTTTGGGAGAAAATAGCTCTAATTTTTACCTGCCGATGGTACCAGTTGTTTTTTCAACTTAAAGTTTCCAAAAAAAAATGATTGCCTAAGAAGGTTGCCCCAGTTGGTTAATCGCATAGTCCACTACACCATGGATGCATAGCATAGCTGTTTAACTGAAGACTTATGAATAAAAGTCAATACATGAGGCTCAAGGACCCGGGGAAGGGTTGTGGGGGAAGAAATGAATACCTACTATCGTCAATTGAATAGATGCGGAGAAGAAGAAGGAGGAGGAGTAGGAGTTCGGACAAATGGTTTTTTGCATTTTTCATATTAAAACAAATAGTTTTGGGCTAAAGTCAAAATATAAACTATATCTGTTACCATCGGCAGGCCAAATGTAGTTCTCTTTTCTCCAAAAGTTGCAAAAGCCTCGAGTAAAAAGTCAAGGAAATACAATTTATGCTACTGGAATCTGCTGCTTGGACAGTTGCATTTTGTTTTTGGCGCGCAGTTCAGTGTCTCTTTCCATGCGCGCCCAAAAACAAAATGCAGATGACGCAGCAGATTCCAGTAGCATAAATTGTATTTCCTTGACTTTTTACTCGAGGCTTTTGCAACTTTTGGAGAAAAGAGAACTACATTTGGCCTGCCGATGGTAACAGATATTTCTTCCACTTTTAATATAGTATAAAATGTATTAATACTAATTTTATAGATCAATAAACAAATTTTTTTACATAAATAAATCACAAATAAAAAAGAAAAAAATATATAAAAAATAAAAATAAAAAAGTTTATATATAAAAATATAAAAATAAAAGTTTCAAAAATTAAAATTGTTGGCATACTAAGACATTTTTGAGAAATTTTCTTGGTTCATGCTTAGGGCGATTTTTGGCCTGCCGATTGCAATAGTTATTTTCTCAGCTTGAAACACACAAAATTCAAAATAAATGACTGACCTGGATTCGAACCTGCCAGTTTCATTCAGCTGTCCAATCGCTTACACCACTACACCACTGGTACCGACTCCTTGGTGTAACTAAAGAGCTATCATTAAAGAAATATATGAGGCCCAGGGAGCCGGGGAGGGCGGGGAGGGCGGGGGGGGGGGAGAAATGAATACCTACTATCGTCCATTGAATAGATGCGTAGGAGAAGGAGAAGAAGGAGTTCGGACAAATGGTTTTTTGCATTTTTCACCATAAAATCAAACGTTTTGTGCAAAACTCAAAAGATAAACTATAGTCAATTCGATGGTGCTCTTTCCATTGCAAAAATAATTATAACGATTGGAGCTTTCTGTGACGAGCAGCAGCCTTATCAAAATTGAGATCTAGCAATAACCCCCAAAACGTACACCTGGGTCGAAAAGAGGGGCTGGGCGCTGACACTTCGCTAACGCTCGCTCGCGCCAGCCCAATAGTCAGTTCGATGTTGCTCTTTCCATTGCAAAAAGAATTAAAACGATTGGAGCTTTCTGTGACGAGCAGCAGCCTTATCAAAATTGAGATCTAGCAATAACCCTTTAAACGTACACCTAGGTCGAAAAGAGGGGCTGGGCGCTGACACTCCGCTAAAGCTCCGTTCGCACCAGCCCAATTACAGGTATTTCACAGGTCTGTCGTGGTAGATTACACATTAGAACAGAACCATAGCATTTACTCTGGCCAGAATAGCAAAGCGATAAATCCAAATCAACCATTTATAAAGAAGAAACTGTAGTGGGAATATTGGCACACTTAATTTTGCTTAATCACCATACTATTTCCTGAAACTTGACAAAAATGAGTAAAAGCAGAAATGAATCCGGTTCAGTTTAAAATCAGTCTCAGGCCTTGAACCCCTCATAAAAGGTGGACCAACGAATATCGTCGGCCTTTTTCGCCGAAGACAAAGCAAAGGGACCGATGTTCAGGCTGAAGCCGCCAGTCCCCTTTTCTTTCACTCCATATCCCTCTCTTTGTCCCGCCTGCGCTCCAAATTGGCCGCCAGCGCCGTAATAGGAGCCTTCTCCCAGCCCCAGAAGGCCAAAAGCCAGCACCAGCATCACTGCGCCAAATGCAATCGCTGCCAGCCCCTTGAATGCCTCTCTTGTGAATCAGTTAGGGCGCATTTATCCGCCGTCTTTTCAGGCGTTTCTTTTCGATGAGCTGGATCTGGGGAGAAAAAAGTGGCTGGGAGGCATTGTGGCGGCTGAGCTAGCGTGCCAAAAGCCCCCCGCCCCAGCCCCGTGTGTCCTAATGCCTGACACTTGTAGGCTGTGTGGAGGGCCCACAGCTAGGCCATACATCAGCAGGCCGAAGGAGAGAGAGGGCTGGCCTAAAGCGCTCTTGGATGGGGCGCCCCCTCTTTGCGGCTTCTCGGAGAAGGCATAGGGGGGGCAGAAGGAGAGGGGGACGCTCGAATCAATCAAGGTCCGCACCCCCGCATGCCTTGGGGAAGAGGGGCTGTGGGGGAGGGGACAATTTGTGCAGACGCCCCCTCTGGGTGTCTTGCTGCCCTGCTGGCCCCAACTCCCCGACCGCCTATTGCCAGTGCCTCTTTCGCTACCCCAGCCCCTCCCCTTTCCCACTCTTCCCAGCCACCCCCTTTCAAAAAGTGGGAAGCATCCGGGGATGGTGGGGCTTTGAGGAGCTGGAGATGGGAAATCTGGACCACTCTCTGCTGGAGGCCTTATCTGGGGGGGGGGGGGGGTGGGGCGGAAGGCAGCTGGCCAGAGGTCGCCTAGGATGGGGGTCAGTGTGTGGACAACATCCTGTAATTGGAGCCCTCCCGGAAAGCCAGTGTGACCAGTGTCCGCTGTTTATGCGCCTCGAGGCATCCGCTACTCTCTCTGGCCAGTCATTAGTCCCCATTGCCTCTTCTCCTCAGATGCTTCTTCCTCTAGTAGCAGAATCCTCAAGTCCTTAGAATTCAGCAAACCTCTCAAAGCGACTGTAAATCCTTCCCAGCATCCGCTAAGCAGCTTAGAGGCTGAACCCTCACTTATCAGTCCCCAATCCTCAGGCCGCCTGGCACCCTCCCAAAAGGCGGCTTCTGCCCCCCCACCCCAAGTAGCCTTCGATTGAGGCGGGAAGTGTCTGCTAGGCGCGTGGGCGTGCAGACTCAATGCAAAGTAAGCCCTCGGCCACTTGCGGCGCACGGGGGCCCCCCAACTTCCGTCCCGCTGATTGTCGCGTTTGTGGTCAGGCTCCCACCCCCCTGCCCTCCTCGATAAATCCCACATTTGTGGCGCGCACATTGGCATGGCGCGGTGCAGGAGCGGCATCCGTCTGGTGGTGGACGAGAAGGGGCGGAGCAAGGCGGCGGAGGGCAGCAGCCCAGCCATGACGGCCTCCTTCCTGGATTCTTTGGGCACCGAGTACACCAACCTCTCCGCACAGGGTTGGTGAGGATTTGGGTGTTTGGGTTTGCTCTAGCATCTCGCCCTCCTGAGGCTGTGTTTTATGCGAAAGTGTTTGTGGCCAGGGGTGGGCTGTGTGCTGCTGGCTTTTTCTGCATGTGCCGTAGCACTCCTGGGGAAGCACTCTTTTTGCTGGCAGTGTTTCAGCTGGGCTTTATAGATGCAGTCGGGTAGAAAAGCTATGTTTTCCTACCAACCTTCAGCTTGTTGGGCCCAATAGAAATAGCAAGCTAAGCCAGAAGCTAAGTTTGCCATTTCTACTGGGCCCAAAAAGCTGAAGTGTTTTGCCGACGAGCTAAGCAGGGTGTGCGGGGCTTGGGGGCTGAGTGTGGGCTGAGGTTGCAGGGACAACGACGCTGGGCAACGGCCAGGTGACGGAGGGGAGCGGCTACGCCAATGCAGCCGACTCGCTTACGGCTGAGCAGCTCTACGCTTCCGCACAGCGTCGTCAGCGATGTAAATCCGCCCTTGTTTCCTGCTAAAGCTTGGCGCAAATGGTAGAGAAGGCAAATGCTATGGCGCTGAGAGCTTGCGGCAGACGCTATAGTTTGCTAGTTTGCTGTGCTGCATTTTGATCGGTTGAGAGCCACCATTTCTCTCTGGCAAACCGACTTGAAACATGTTTCGCTCATTAGCGCTGCGAGCAAAAAAGCTTACTGCGAGAATGATTTTCGTGGACTAAAAAATGCTCGATAAGTTAATCAGCAAGACGATAAATCGCTGTAATAAATGTAGATAAAGGTGAGCAGTTGCAGACTGTCCGCACAGGCAAGGCCAGCAGCCTTCTCAACGTCTCAGCAGCTACTCGGAGGCCAACGGGAGTTTACGCGGCATCCTTCGCAACAAAGAATCCACCAGTCTGCCACCTCCCACGCCCACACCCGCCCTGGCACACCTCGATGCCTCACCAATGGTTCTTTTGTGGCGGGCTTTGTGTCTAAGCTTGCATTCAAGCTGCGCATTGCACTTTTATGGAATAGAAGTTTAGTGCAAAGAAAAGTTTTTCAAATGGCTTTGTGAGCTGGCTCTCCTTTTTGGGTTTTTGAGCTCTCTGTAGAATAGCGCAGCAAAAAAGCTTTAACCCTACATAAGTGACGGCCTTTTGTGAGATTGCTAGTGTTCGTAATATTCAAGTGTAGTTTTTTGATGCCAAAGTTTAATTTTTTGCATGACCAAAATTGTTTAAAAATTTTCATAATTGTAAATAAAATATTGAGCAAAAATTATTGAACAAAAGCATTTCGAAACAAAACAGAATTTAATTTGCAATTTTCATTTTTGGGAACGTATGCAAAATGAGATATTTTAAATTTTAAATCTCTCTTTTTTTGATCAATCTATTTTTGACCGCGTAGCGGCCCGAAGGGCCGCTCCGCGGTCTATAGAGGTTGCTAAACTTTTGTCCTTATACGTATATATATATATATATATATATATATATATATATATATATATATATATATATATGTCTGGAAATGCTGGGAACGGGCGAATTCTCAACGGATTTGGTCAAACTTTTTTTTTCCTGAAAGGTAATAAGATTTTAGGAAGATCTGGAGGGGTGGAACCGGTTTTCGAGCATTTGAAACATTACTTTTTTGGGTAGAAAGGTTTACACATTGCAATATACAGTTTTTGCGCTGTAGCACCTGTAATCTTGAGAATTGCACAAACAACTTGAGTTTTTTTGTTCACAAGTTGTATATAACGATTCCAAATATGTGCTTACTTTTGAAATTGGTTGAGAAACCACAGACTTGCCCTCTTGAGTGACAAACTTTCACACATGACAATAGAATTAATAATTAGTAGCAGCTGAACGGCTGATAATTGAACAGAACACTTGAGTTTTTTTGTTCACAAGTCGTATATAACGATTCCAAATGTGTGCTTACTTTTGAAAATGGTTGAGAAACCACAGACTTGCCCTCTTGAGTGACAAACTTTCATGCATGACAATAGAATTAATAATTAGTAGCAGCTGAACGGCTGATAATTGAACAGAACACTTGAGTTTTTTTGTTCACAAGTCATATATAACGATTCCAAATCTGTGCTTACTTTTGAAAATGGTTGTGAAACCACAGACTTTTCCTTTTGAGATGCAATGTTCACCCTCACAGCAGAAATTTTCCTTAATTTTTGGATTTTGCTACATGTGAAGGTGTAAGCGCTCCGCGGTCACCTATTGCGCTTTGCGCCATATACTTGTTAAAAACTAAATCGCTAAAATTGTATTCATGTACGCTAAAATTGTAACTATCAGGATACAAGTACAATTTGCTGGCTACATTTTTTCATCTTATATTTTATAACCTTTTCCAAGTTTCAGGTCCGCAGCCTATGAAAACTGTTTTCAATGATTTTACATAGGACGCTGAATTGCTCCCTTCTCCCATCTCTCCTAGCCCATTCCCCATCAACAAGGAAGACCCCTGCACAGGAGGGCGAGGCAGCAGCGGTTGTCGGTCGAGGTGATGGCTGGAGCTGGTGCGGCCTGTGCCGCTCTGTAGCAGCAGAGGCTCTGGCAGTGTTCCTGGGCACCTCGGTGACCGTGCTGGTGGAGGCTCGTTTACGCTACTCTGCTTTCCCGCCCCACGTCTCCATCCCTCTGCTCACCGGCTTGGAGATGGCTCTAGTGGCAGCCTTCCTTCTCTCCTTCGCCGATGTCCGGTAGGTAGCCTGCCAGCAACCCTCCATGATTTGCTCCCACATTTGCCAAATCTAGCCTTATTGAGAGTCTGTCAATGTCGCTGTACCAGCTCTATCTGAGCCTACGGAGGTAATTGTAAGCCTAAAGGTTAATAACTATAACGCTTGGTCCAAGAAAAGAAGTAAGCCTAAGTCTTTCCAGAAGAAGGATACGTTTTTGCAAGTTGCGGGAATTTCCTGGCAAGCCAAAATTCCATAATTTTTACAGAAAATTGGACTGCAGATGCCAAGGCTTCGCGCATAAGAAGGAGGGTGAGAGTTTGAGGAAGAGAAGAGTTTGCAGGATCCAGCTGAACCCAGCAATAACGCTGGGCTGTCTGTTCTCGGGCAACGAGTCGCCGCTGTTATGTCTGCTCAACCTCATCGCTCAGCTTATCGCTGCTTTCCTCGCCGTCCTCCTCTTCCTAGTTGGCGATTGCTTTGCGCTGTTCTTTTTTCTATCTCCTCTGAAGACCAAGAAAAGGGTTTTCAGCGAAATCCCTTGCTTGATTGCGTAAGGCCTAAGCTCTAGCCTCTTAGTACACGAAAATTAAAAAGAAATGATAACTATGCATTTATGTCATATATGGACAAATGCTGTTAATTCAATCGCAAAATATTGCATGAACGAAATTGTCAAAATAGTCAAAATATGGTTTTGCATTGATAGTTCGACCTTGCATCTAGTGAGTCTCCGTCATTCAGATTTTACTTAAGGCAGGACAGGATGTGGAATGTTGCAGGTGATCAGTATAGACGAGTCCATAGTACAGCCGCGAATCCCAACGGCTGTGGCTTCGGAGCATTGGATTCTCAATGCATACAGGTCTTTTCATTCTTTACTTTTTGTCAAACATTGCTGCAAATGCTTCCTTTGGGATCAGCTCCATAAACTGAACTGGATCATAAGTCATGTCAGACCAGAGCGGTCGGCTTCTATTTTCTCATCTAATGGGCTCGTTCCAAAGTCTGGAACAAACGAGCACTGATAAGAGGCAGCCGACTTCCTCTGGCCCCATAGCGAAAGAAGAACGGCCGGAAGTGGAATGGGAAACTAAGACGGAGAAGAGAATATTGTCCACTTATGTTTCAAGACGTAACAAGCTGAGCACAACATATTTTTACTTTCAATCATCCACCATCATTGACACCAGCCATTTCGACACGATCTCTAAAAAAGACTCTAAAACACCAGAACTTTCCAAAGGCATCCAATCCTACAACGGAGCACCATTTATGGGGTAATTGAGGATCGCAGTGGGTCAGACGGTCTCCTCCGCCCTCCTCGTCCTCGTCTACCTAGCCTGTCTGGGGCCCGTGGAGGAGCGGGAAGGGCGCCAGCAGCGAGGCCAGGTCTAACCCCTCCCCTACCCTCCAGGAGGATCCCAACCAAGGTACTGGGTTGGAGGTGGAGCGAGCGTTTGTGGGGGTGCCGGCGGCGGTGGGCGTCGCCAGCCTCGTCTCCCTCCTCCACTCCACAGCCTCCTGGAACCCACTGAGGAGCTTGGCAACGGCGGTGGCCGTGGCCGCTGTCCAAGGTTTGACGAGATTGGATTTGGTGGCTGAAAAGGAGGACAGGGGCCTTTTGGGGAGCAGCTGAGGGATGGGCAGAGTTTTGGCGATGAAAGGGAATTGAAGAGGTGGATTGAAGGAGATCACCGAGCTTTGGAGTGTCACTACGTCTTCTGGATCGGGCCCATCATCGGCTCTCTTTTCTCCTCCTTCATCTATCGGTTGGGGCTTGACATGAAAACTTGACTTCTTCTTCTAGCCAATCAAATATTTATATTGATGAATTTCAATTCGTTAATAAGTCGATTCACATTATTAATTATTTCATAGAGACTGTTCAAAATGTCGATATTATATTGAATGTACTCTTCCATTGACAACTGCTGTTTTATGATTTATAAAAAAACTATTTAATTTATTGAGATTGAGATTACAGAAATCCTTTCAAAAAGGGCTAATTGACCGAAACTGCGGCAAGCTTAGTGGGGTATTCAAAGTATTTTCAGCTAGCCTTTCATACGTTTACATTCGAACCCTGTGGTGTAAGGAAATAGGGCCATAAACAAATCATAGAGCATAGCATAAAGCAAGAATAGCGCGCCAATAAGCGGTGCTCTTTAAGGCTGGTATTCGCCTCAGCAGGTCGCCGCTTCATCAGTTGCTGAAGGAAGGGGGAGCGGATGAAGTTGTGGAGAGCGGGCTATCGAACCTTCGATCGAATATCTGACCGCTTGCTGCTAAGACATCCGATACGACGATTCGTCAGCCCACCTCTCCCCTCACCCTGGGCCAGAAAAAACTGCGCTCATATGCACAGCACGCAAGCACAAATTGTAATTGATGATGGATGCAAATTGTCAAAGAAATAAATTGGGAACAAGAGAACCACAGAAGCCAAATGGAAAAGTCGGAAATGTTCGCGAGCAAAGGCAGATATGAAGGAGGCAGGAGGGAAAGAAACAAGCAGTTGATTGCTTCATTGGAAAAGGCGGGGGCGGGTTAGGCCGGCGGAATGGCAGCTGCCCGAAAGGAGCCGAAGGGGGCGGGGCATTTTTTATGCATTCGAGTGGCTTGTGAATTGCGATGAGAGCGGGGGGGCAGGAGGAATGCATGGCCTATAGGCAAAGCGGGGACCGCCAAACCTTAGGCCAGCAGGACACAGGCGGCTCTGCCAGTCCGGCTATATAGGCGGAGCAGTAGTGGAGGAGAGAGAGCGGGGATTGGAATAGGCAAAGGGGAACTGGATGGCTGGGCTTGCTCGGGTGGGTGGGGGGAGAGCAGCAGGCTGCTTCCATGGTGAACAGAGCGTCGCCTCATCAAAGGAGTCAACGAACTCTCCACGCCCCCCTATACCTCCATCCACCTATCCCCCCACCAGACCCCGCGGCAATAGCTCCCAGGGGACTTGTCCCCTTCCTGACCCCTTCAATCAGAGCAGTACCCTCCCCCTCTCTCTCTCTCTGCCAAGCCTGCCCCTCTCTCATGAGAGGCGGCGGAACAAGAGGCCTCTGTATGAGCTCATAAAGCCGGGGCAAGTGAATGGGTGTCAGTGGGGGAGTCAGTGAGCTTCAAGTTCTCGCTCCCGACGAGAGGGGAGTCACTCTATCTATATTGATGGCTAATTAGAGCGAAAGCAAGAGGAAAGGGGGTCAGGGGGGCTCTCTCTCTGGGAGGGGCGTGGTGGTGCTGACACCAGGGCTAGGGGAGGCCTCCCCTCCTCCTAGTGCTGGGGACAGATTGGACTCAGCGCCCCTGAGCTGGGGGGAAGGCTGGCTGATTAAAATTTGCCCCTCCCACCCAGCCCAGCCAAGCGCTCTTCCTGCCTCCTTTTCCCTCCACCTACTCCTAGGACTCCAAACCGGAGCAGACCAGACCAGGACCAGAACAAGCCTGGATGAACAGCCAAAGACAGCAGCAATTACTCCCTCCTATATGCACTGGCAAAGGCCAACAAGAGGGCCAGGCGAATTCAGGGGGGGGCGAAGATTTACGGCCAGCCCTTTGCGACTTCTAATAGGGCCGGCGCGATTGGCGACAGGAGAGAGAGCAGGAAGGGAGGCTGGCTGCTGTAAAATCTCCCCTCCCCCTCCTCCTGTGCAGGGCAAGGCAGGAGCGCTCTGGAGATCCATTGGCGGGCCGCCGTGTCTTTGCTGCCCAAACCAGTCCACCCCAGACGCCAGCCATTGCCGCGCGCGCAACCTCCACCTAGACACTCCCCTCCCCCCTCCACCCTTGGCTCAGTCTTCCGTGAATCATCCCCATATCATCAGCGCCACTAATCCCATTCCTCTCTCCATCTCTCCGTTAACTCTCTCCCTCATCTCTACCCACTCGGAAAGGGGGCGGACGGCCCCTCCGTACTCATCACCCCCAGTCCTCAATGAACCTGCTGATCTTTAGGGCTGCTCAGTGCCTCCCCGACCTTCTTCGACACAAACCCCAGCCTATCATTCCCCCCTCTACACCTGGCCCTAAAGGGAGGCGCCCCAAGTGCCCTGCCCCAACCGAGGAGGGGCCTCTCCTCCCCCCCCCCCCCCCCCCGAGACAACCCCGCCCCCCCCCCCCCCCCGCCGCCCCCCCCGCCATCGGGTCCCCCAACAAACCCCAGGAGAAGGCCCCCGATTATGCAGCGCGGATTTGCCTAACCTGCCCGCGTCCTTCACGCCAGCCTCCGCCTTTTTTTGCGAAGGCCGCGCCGCCTATCAAGATGAGCCCCGCGCTCTGGCCAAGGCGCTCCATATATAGGCCTTGCCTGCACTCCGGCAGGGGGCTCTGTGCGTTAATTGTCTTCCACCGGTTGGCAGAGGTGGAGGGAGGGGGCTGGTCCCCAGAGAGCCAAGGCACCGTCGCCCCCTCGCCCAGCCTCATCCATCACCGCCCCTCCAAGCCTGAAGGCCACTTCGCCCTCTACTTCCTTCCTCCAACACGCCAACCCTCCCCCATGCCCTGCCCTGCCCTCAACCCCCACTCACTCCGGCCTAAACATGACAACCGTCGTCCTGCCCCCTCGCTGCCTTTTTGCCCTCCCCTGCCCATTATGCCCCGGCCTCTGTCTGTAGCCCCGCTCCAAAGCTCCGCACTCATTTGTCATCGCCCGCCCGCCCGCCCTCTCTGAACAAGCCCCTATA
>JASANA010001550.1:0-82267 GCA_030248095.1 Ptycholaimellus sp. GST1_10 | reverse complement strand
ACAACTAATTGGACTTGAAAACATGGATAAGTCACGATTCCCAACTCAAACCTTCAATTTTTGGGAAGTGGAATACCCCCTCTGGATCTTCTCACAAACCGCCTCTTAAGCGTTGCTCTCAATTTAGAAAATCAAAAATATTGTGAGTTACCAAGCTAACCTGTGTGCCCTTAGAAGTTCGAGCATCATGACCTTTTCGACATGTATGAAAAACAAGTTTTCATAACATTATCAAGTATAATCATTTATAATCTTTTTATTCCACGTTTTCCAAAACTAGTCTTTCGTTGCACAAAAAAGTATAAGAAAAAAGTTTTGTGAATGAAATCGCAAGCAGAAGGCAAGCTAATGCACTTTAAATCTCATTCGTTAGTACATCCTTCCGCTTTGTGGAAGGATGTAACAACAGTCAGCTAAAAAGGGTCAGGACCTTTCCGCAAATAGAAAAAAGTTATTTCCTTTCGGTGGAAAGGCTTGTGTTAAGGCACCTAGTATATTTATGCCGAGTAATAATTTTTGGCCATGGAGCTGTCTCTACAGCTGGCTCACTAAAATTTTCTGAAAATGCTGGTCCTGTCCCAATTCTCAAAGAATCTGGACAAATTTTTTTTCCTGAAAAATAATTTATTTTAGGAAGAACTGGAGAGGCCCGGGATCTGGAGGTATTTGCGCTGTAGCACGGGTGCTCTTGAGTGCATGGAGTATGCGTGGTAAAATATGCATGGAAATATTTATTTCAGTCAGTTGGTAGTTAAACTGTTGGTGTTTGCCTGAGCAGCTGTGTGACTAAAAAGTTATGGATAAGTGAAGGGTTAGCTAAAGGCCAAAGGATGCAAAGGGGAATGGGGGATGGTGCAGATTTCAGTCAGTAGCAGATGCGAAGGATCAGCAGGAGCAGCACTATGATCTTTTTCGTAAACTTTTTTGGCAGTTTTTCGCGTACTAATTTAGATTGCTCTATTCGTTGCAACAAGAATTAGAGCTATCGGCCGTATCATGCTCAAGACCTAGCATTACCACCCAAAACATACAACTGTGTCGAAAGAGGGTCCGGGCGCTTTGCCGCTGGCCAATTATTAACGCTTCGCTCGCGGCAGCATTTCCCGTTTGTAGAAGTTGTGTTTTTTTCCTTGTACACCAACCTTCATTGGAACTGTACACGAATTGGATACTGAATCTATTAAAGGCTTGGGCTTAGTCAAAAGGACAAGCAATGCGAAGACAAACACTTGCGAAGCCTTAAAGCTGAATGTAAACTAGACCAGAAACTGCGTAGGCTTCGCTTGCTGGACGCAACTTTGTGGACTCAAAAAAAAGACCGATTATGCAAAATCTAAATAGCATTAAATTAGGGTTTGGTCGGACTGAGCCTGTATGATTTTACGTATTCAGCGACAACTCTCTCTGAACTCACAATGACAAAAATTCGCTCATCCATAAATGATGGTCATAAACTGCCGATGCAATTCGTCTAGTTCTCTTGAAGCCGGATAAAAATGAGCACATTGTGTGCCTAGCAATTTCGCAGCAGGGGAGGCGAATCTAAGTGTATTCGAAAGCGCGCACACTGTGGGATGCCTGATTGAGGCAGGGGCGAAGGCTGATGGAAGCAGCCTGCACATCCAACATGGTCGCCAGCAGCAGCAGCACTCTCGCCACCCTCCCACCCAACCTCTCCGGCCACCTCCCGTCGGCCAGCCATCGCTATGACCTGAAGCCATCCACCAGGCCTATCCTCAGCAGTCTCCCGGTTCACCTACAGCCCTTTCCAAATCCCCCTTTCACCAGCAAACCATTTGTGGCCCCCAGGCCTTGCGTCAGAGGGATTTGAAAAGTGGTACGAAGGGGATGGTGCTGCAGGAGATGGGTACGCTGGGTGGAGGTGCAGTGGGTGAGCTGGGGGAATGGGGCCCCGTCAGTGACGTAGAGGAGTTGGAGAGCGGGGACGAGCTGAATGAGGAGACCTTTGGCGCCGACCTCCCCGCCCACGACTTTGAGCTCCAGGACCTGGCCCAGCAGACCCAGCAGCTGCTCGGCACCGAGTACTCTAAGCCTGCAACACCTTCCCCTAGAGGCCTTTTCAGTGGCCCGCCGATTGCAGCAGCAAAAGTGGGGAGAGGAAAGAGGCCAGCCTCCTCAATGAGTCGCTGGAAGCCTCGCTGAACCACCTGGTGGAAGAGGACGATGAGCTGCTTCTTCGGGTGAGCTCCGGCTATACTATCATCTCCTCCCGGAGGATCATTGGTTTTGAGGCTCGACAAGGGGAGGCACCGCATCCCTCGCAATTGCCGCCGCCCGGCAGCTTCCTTGCCGGCCTCCACAATCCCTTCCTGGAGGCACCTATTTCTTCTGTCCTCTTTTCTGCCCCAGCTTTCACCAGCTCCACTCTGACAGGCCTACGCGGAGAAGGCCCGGGTCTGGGCCGTCTCTGCGGCCCCCAGCAGCCAACAACAGCGCCCCAGCAACGGACAATCTGCCCCCGCCCCTCCTCCTCCTCCACAGCACCAGCTTCCCTCCATCTCGGTTCCTTCCCTCCTTTTCACCTCCAAGCCACAGCCAAAGGAGGGCCCATGGACCTTAGGGCGGAGCCGTGAAAACGCTGGCCGAGATAGAGGCAGAGATGCGCCTCACCAGCGCCCTCCCGCAGCCCTCCAGTCGGCGCGTTCAGGGCGTCCTCAGCCTCGAGGAGCTGGAGCAGGAGCTCCTGGCCCACCCCAACTCTTCCGCACCCTCCCCTCCACCGCCCCTCCCCCTGCCCCCCTCTCAGCGCACCGTCGGTGGGGCCGACGCGGGCCTGCTAACCGCCGGCCTCCCCCGCTACCCACCGCCTCGCCAGCCCCTCCACCCTCCTCACTACCCACACCACCCGCCTCATCCACCGCCCCAGCTCCGCTTCCCTGCCCAGCCGGGGCCGCCGCCCCGCTTCCCGCCCTGGCTCCATCCCCAGGCAGTGGCCGCCCTCCGCGCCCACCTGGCCACCGGCAAGCCTCTACCACCCGGCTTCCCTCCCCCCGCCTACTTCTTCCCCAACGGGCCGCCCCCTCCAGGGCCACCACCCCAACGACCGCCCCACCTCTTCCCCCCGCGAGAGGTCGGCACCGCCGGGCCCCTGCCTCATCAGCTGCGCTTCCAACGACCTCCTCCACCACCCTACGGCCAGCCACCTTTCCTACCCCAACAGCAACTGCGGCGCCCCCACCAGCCAGGGCGTCGAATGTACGCGGATCTGGCAGATTCGCCCTACGGCCAGCCAGGGGCCTCCACGGACCCCTACGCGGGCCTGATGAGCCGCCGTGAGAAGGAGTGGCTGACCCGGATCCACATGATGCAGCTGGACTCCGACAACCCCTACCAGGACGACTACTACTTCACCCAGCTCCGCAACAAGGCTTTCGCGGCGCAGCGGCGGCGGGACGGCAAGGCTCAGCCGCTGCCACTGCTTTTCACCCACGCAGATCCCGACGCCCTGCCCATCCCCGCCTATGTGCCGCCGAAACTTGAAGGTTCCGTCCTCCTTTGCTCTTTCGCAGGTATCACGAAAATTCATAGCCATGAAAATTCGAACCCAGGATGAGCAATACGTATGTTATATGTCTCTCGTTCAGTTACATATACTGTAGCAAAGAATGGCGGTGGATGCAGGACAGGCATATTTAGGCTCACCAAACCTCCCATGTTTCAGTGGATATTCAAGTAAGTAAATACGGTGGTGGATGCAGGAACGACAGGCGTATTTAGGCTCACCCAATCCTCCTATGTATCATTGGATATTAAAGGAAGCAAAGTCAGGCGGGTAAATAGCCCCATGACAAGCATATTTAGGCTCACCCAATCCAATAGTAAGCAGCATGCCAATAGTCGCCGTAGGCGACAGCAGAAGCTCAACCTCACAGGATTGATCTAATGCAGGAGCCTGTCCTGTTAGTAAGCATTTTATGCAGCACCAGGAAGCAGCTGGTGAGGAGGTGAAGATGTTTTTGGGTAAATCAGGGCCAGGGAACACGATGGAGCGATGCGCAGCTTGATCTGAGCATGGGAACATGCTTAAAACATGAGAAAAAGTGAGTTTTATCAATGTTTCGGCTCTGCGCAGTTTTGGGAGCTACCCGATTTAGGCAAGTTTCAATCATTCAACATAAATATTCCCAAACAAATAAGGCTTGAACTACATTGGCAACCTAATCCTCCTGGGTTGGGTGCCTAATCTTGAGTCCCTCGAGGACAGCCAGGTGTTTGCTGTTGCATTCACTTGGTGTGGCTGTAATTGGCCACTGGTTGGGATATCCTCCAAAAGAGTCAGTAGACCAAAAAAGAGCCAAATGCATGAAAAAAGTTGAGCACCCGTGTAGTGGGACCCATGCAGCCAAAATGCAATTCCTACATTCCATCTGATCTCAATCCCAACCATTTGCCTTCGTCTATCATTATCTGTCCCCCCCCCAGCCGTTTGCCCCTTTTAACCTTGTTTAACCCAATCCTCCCATGTTTCAGTGGATATTCAGAGTCCAGCAAAGTAGGGCGGTGGGGAGGCCAAGTGTACAGGCCTATTTAGCCTCACCCCAATACCTCCCATGTATCATTGGATATTCAAGGAAGCAAAGTAGGGCGGTGGATGCAGGGGGGGGACAGCATAGGGCCAAACATGATCCCATATTTTAGTGGATATTCAGAGTAAGCAAAGTAGGGCGGTGGATGCCAGATGCTTTTACAGGCCTATTTAGCCTCTCACCCAATCCTCCCATGTATCATTGGATATTTAGGGAAGCAAAGTAGGGCGGTGGATGCAGGACAGGCATATTTAGGCTCGCCAGATCCTCCCATGTATCATTGGATATTCAAGGAATCAAAGTAGGGCGGTGGATGCCAGATGCTTTTACAGGCCTATTTAGCCTCACCCAACACCTCCCATGTGTCATTGGATATTCAAGGAAGCAAAGTAGGGCGGTGGATGCCAGATGCTCTTACAGGCCTATTTAGCCTCACCCCGAATCCCTCCCCTCTATCATTGGATATTCAAGGAAGCAAAGTAGGGCGGTGGATGCAGGACAGGCATATTTAGGCTCACCCAATCCTCCCATGTATCATTGGATATTCAAGGAAGCAAAGTAGGGCGGTGGATGCGGGATGCTTTTACAGGCCTATTTAGCCTCACCCAATCCTCCCATGTATCATTGGATACTCAAGGAAGCAAAGTAGGGCGGTGGATGCCAGAAACTTTTACAGACCTTCTTACACTCAACCAATCAACCCATCTATAATTGGATCTTCAAAGAAGCAAAGAAGGACTGAGTAAGCTGGTAAGGCATATTTAGGCTCACCCAATCCTCCCATGTATCATTGGATATTCAAGGAAGCAAAGTAGGGCGGTGGATGCCAGATGCTTTTACAGGCCTATTTAGCCTAACCCCCGATCCTCCCATGTGTCATTGGATATTCAAGGAAGCAAAGTCAGGCAGTGGATGCCAGATGCTTTTACAGGCCTATTTAGCCTCACCCAATCCTCCCATGTATCATTGGATATTCAAAGTAGGGCGGTGGATGCAGGACAGGCATATTTAGGCTCACCCAATCCACCCATGTATCATTGGATATTCAAGCACGCAAGGTCGCGCAGTGGATGCCATAAGATTTTACAGGCAGATTTAGCCTCACCCAATCCTCCCATGTATCATTGGATATTCAAGGAAGCAAAGTAGGGCGGTGAATGCAGGACAGGCATATTTGGGCTCACCCAATCCTCCCATGTATCATTGGATATTCAAGGAAGCAAAGTAGGGCAGTGGATGCCAGATGCTTTTACAGGCCTATTTAGCCTCACCCAATCCTCCCATGTATCATTGGATATTCAAGTAAGCAAAGTAGGGTGGTGGATGCTGGACAGGCATATTTAGGCTCACCCACTCCACCCATGTTTCAGTGGATGCCAGAGAGATGGCTGGTTGATGCAGGACAGGCATATTTAGGCTCACCCACTCCTCCCATGTATCATTGGATATTCAAGGAAGCAAAGTAGGGCGGTGGATGCTGGATGCTTTTACAGGCCTATTTAGCCTCACCCAACCCTCCCATGTTTCAGTGGATATTCTTGTCAATTTAAAAACTATAAAAGCCTAGCTAAACTTTAGTTCATTTTTCCAAGATATTTGAGTGCAATTTTTGTAGCTGGTTCCATTTAGTCGCCGTAGGCGACAGCGAAGCTCAACCTAGTCTTATATAATACGGGTGATACCATTTTCGGAGGGGCATTTGTGCACGCTGGATTCGAAATGTATCCTGGCATATGATACCTTTTTGGATAGATCTCAGCGAGTTGTGCAACATATATTAGGCGCACTATGCTCCGATAATATTGAATATGAAAAATGATTGAAATTGTGCGCGATTTCGGCATTTTTGGCTGTTTTTTGACTTTGAAACGCCATAGCTCCTCCAGTTTTAGACTTTTTCTGTCGGACTTTTTTTCAAATTCAAGCCTGAACTATTCTGTATAAAACCATCTATTTACATTTTCATTTCATTTAAATTTTTTTGTTAAAAACTTCGTAGACTTAAGTCAATTTTCATGATTTTGGCCCTACTCAGTGAGCTGATGTTTCAAGGTATTCATTAGAAGGGATATGCAGGTGTTCGATGCCAGAGTTCTCTTGGACAGCTTGCTTTGCAATCCTTGATCTTTTTGAGTTTGACTTTCTGATCAGTGGAGTTTCTAAAATTCGTGAAACTTCAAATGCTGATATTTTCTGACATTAGCATTGCGTCCAGTGACAATAGCGCTGACAATAGGCGCCAGTCAATGGATTATCTAATTTGTGATATCAATAATCAAACTAAACTCGAGGACTGCTGTAAAGTGTGGATCAACAAAAAAGAAACTAAAGATGCTGAAACATATGAGTGGCCGCACGAAGCGCGGCCACTGACCCATATTAGTATATATATATATATGTGTGTGCCATGCCCGTACTCCGCGGTTTTTCAACGAAATTGGCTGATTTTTTGCATGAAGGTCCGCCTAGGCGGTGCCTCGGGACCATTTTTGGCGCTTGGCGTAATTTTTTGAATTTCGCCCAAAACTGCAATTTTTTGATGTTTCAAAATACGAAAAATAATAAATCACTGGTTTTTCAATGAAATTTGCTGAATTTTTGCAGGTACGTCCGGCAAAGTAATATCTTGAAGCTGGCAAAAGGAATTTTCGGAATATTTGTTATTTATCGATTTATTGTCAAAAACCCAAAATCTTGATGTTTCGAAAATTTGAACATGCATAAGTCTTTGGTTTTTCAATGAAATTAGCTGATTTTTGGTATGTACGTCCGGGATAGTAATATCTTGAAGCTGGCGAGAGAAATATTTGAAATTTTTAGTATTACTCGATTAATAGTCAAAAACCGAAAATCTTGATGTTTCAAAAATTTGAACATGTATAATTCATGGTTTTTCATTGAGATCGGTTGAATTTTGCCATGAATTTTCATCTAGTTGTTGTCTTGAGGTGAGGCCGCGCATCTTGGCAACAGCCGAGAACACCTTGTTGGGTAAATCGAGGGCGTAGAACGCGAATTTGAAATATATGGAAGGATCCGAGCACGAGAATGTGCTCAAAACATCAAGTGTTTGGGCAAAATAGTCGTTTTGGAGGGTTTTTGAACGTAGCTTTTGACTGGCTTTGAATTTCGCTTTGCGGTTTTCTTCATTCAATAGATATAAATTTTATCTTCAAAATGGCGGTGGAATTTTTGAAATCGGTTAAGAATTGGCCGAGTTATAGCTAATTGAAATTTATGCTAATTTGATATTCTGGCGGCCTACCCAGGCCTCCAATGTTACAGTGTATATTTAAGTAAGCTATGACAAGACAGTTCATTCGGCAGCCTTTGTCTGTTTAGGCCTAACTGGCTGGCTTTATTCTGGCATACCTGGAGCTGGCGATTTGCGCCGCAGGCCTCTCCCAACCTAGCACCTAGGATCTGAGCACGGGAATGTGCTCGAAACCTCAAAAATGTGAGTTTTTTCCAATGTTTTGGATCTGCGCAGATTCCGAAAGCTACCCAATCTTTCAATGTTGCACTCATTAAACATAAATTTCCAGACAGCTTGGCAAACCAACAGCCCTAACAGGCATTCGTACCTATTCTGGGTTCGGTGCCTGAATTTTGATGTCCCTTGAGGACAGCCAGGTGTTTGCTGTTGCATTCATTGGGTGTGGCTGTAATTTGGCCACTGATTGGGGGTTTCTAAACAAGTCATAAGACCAAAGAAGAGGCTAATGCATGAAAAAAGCTAAGCACCTGTGTAGCGGGAACCATGCAGCCCAAATCAAGAACCATTGCCATCATGCACTTATCCCCTTACGATTTACCTCCCTTCATATCCCTTTAGCCGAGGTCCCCCTGGCATTTGTGAACGATAAAAACGCACTAATGTAGTCAATTCTAAAGTAAACATCATTTGCTTAGCTTGCATTGGAAAATTCCTTTAAATGAAGCAGACTGATGAGAGCAAAATGAAATGTTAATTAAAGCTAAAAATATACTAATACTTTGAAAAACAGAAAAAATTTTAAATCCCAAAATAGACAGTATATGAAAGCTCAGCCTTGTCCGTGACGAAGGCACGCGGTGCAGTCCCAATTCTTACATTTTTGGCGTTTAAATGGTGTTTTTAGGGGTAAATCAGGGGCTGCCGAAACTCAGTCAGAACTCTCCCGGTTGCAAAATTTGAATTTTATACCTCGAAAATGGCAAATTTGTTCGATTTTAGGTCATTTTTCGGGCATTACGAATCTGCGCAGTTTGGCCAGGTACCCAACGAATTAAGCTTTCAGGGATTCTTAAATTCTGGTTCGTTTCGCACTGTGAATCACTCCATAGCTGCCACTTCAATGAGTTGAATGCTAATAGAATATGCAGCAATATGCAGCTTGATTAGAATATGCATCTTTTACCTTCTTTGGAAGGAGCAATTTTTAATTATTGCGGGAGGCTAATTGCGGGAGGCTATTTGAACTTTCCTGTTTCCTTTGATTTCGTTAGGATTTCAATTCAAAGATATCCAATACCTTCAGAAATTGTTCATTCAATGGAACAGAATCAATAAGAACAAAAAATGACAAATAATGGAATGGCTGAAAATTAATTGGCACTTTGTAATGAAAAGAATGAATGAATAATTAAAAAAACCGAAAATTTTAATATAAGGCATACAAAACGATGTATATAAAATTTAAATTTTGCACCAACACAACCTATTAAAAATATGAAACAAGAAAAAAGTAAAACAAAAAATTATTCGAATTCAATGACATCGTATTACGAATTTCTCGATATCACACTCAAACCTACACTCGAATACCTCGAAAATGGCAAATTTAAGTTGAAAAAGTTGAGCAGTTCGTGAAAAAGTTGTGCAGTTAAGTTGAAAAACATTTTCAAAACTCGGAAATGCACCATAAATAAATCATAAATTAGTAAAACCATAAATAGAAAAACCACTTTAGATAGCCATTTTCAGCCAAACTATGTTTGAAAATACCTGTTGATCAAACCCTTCGATTCATGGTGATTGAATTTTCATTCCAAGTTAGAATGGCTTTAAATAAATTTGCAAAAATAGGAATAATTTTCAATAAATAATAATAAATAATTTGTGAATTCGGAAAAACCATTATGCCCTGATCGCACAAATTATGACCTGTAAAAATATACTAAGAATAAAAAGTAAAGACAATTCAAATACAAAATTCCAAAGAAATCCATAGAAAATCCAAAGAAATTTGCTCAGAAAATGTACAGTGTAAATAATGAAAACAGAAAAAAACCAGACAACCACTCGAAATTTCCTAAGAAATACATAATTCAAATAATGAATAAACTAAAGCACTTTAACAAATTACCAAAAATTATGATGTGCGCCGCAGGCCTCTCCCAACCTAGTCCAGTCCAGAATCTGAAAGCTAGGCCTTGTCTGTCCACCAGACATTCGGCGCAGGCCCAGGACAGTAGCTGCAGGCAAAGTAAAGACATTTTTGGGTAAATCGAGGGCGTAGAACACGATTTTGAAATTATCTGCAAGGATCTGAGCACGGGAATGTGCTCAAAACATCAAAAATGTGACTTTTTCCAATGTTTTTTATCTGCGCAGATTTGTGCAGGTATCCAATCTGTCGATATTGCACTCTTTAAACAAGTTCTCATGCAGGTGGCTTTATTGCCACCCCACTTTTGGCAACCTAAACCCACTCGGGTTGGGTGCCTAATCTTTGAAGTCCCTCGAGGACAGCCAGGTGTTTGCTGTTGCATTCATTTGGTGTGGCTGTAATTTGGTTACTGGGTGCGATGGGTTTTTTAAAGAGTCAAAAGACCAAAAAAGAGGCTGATGCACGAAAAAAGCTGAGCACCCATGTAGCGGGAACCATGCAGCCCAAATTCTAAATTTGCTTTGAATATGGTTTTAATTTTTTTGCATTCAATAGGATGCCTTCAATTGGCGTTGAAATTAATAAAATTGAGAATTATAAGAGCTATAAAAATTTGAAATTATGGACGTTTCTGGCGGCCTACTCAAGTCTTCAATGTTCAATGGATTTTAATACTGAAGTTATTGCATGGTTTGAATGACACTGAACATGAAATCTGACGCATAATTAGTCTTACGAAATTAAATTATTTGGAATTTGTAAAAAAAGCATCCATGAATGCAAACAAAATTGTTCCTTAATATGTAGCCAGCTGTTATAAAACCACAAATTGCATGGATTGAAGTGTTACCGAAGAAACAAAGAGTAAATTAAATTGATTTTTAGCACAATGTGCAGAATAGTTAAATATGCAAAAATTTCATGAACAAGTATATGGCGCAAAGCGCAATAGGTGACCGCGGAGCGCATCCTATATATGAAATTTTGAATTTTGAACACAATATGAATGGATGGAATTTTGTTCACTAGAGAAAGGAAGTCTGTGGTTTCTCAAGCATTTTCAAAAGTAAGCACAGATATGGAATCGCTATATATGACTTGTGAACAAAATAACTCAAGTCCTCTGTTCAATTCTTAGCCGTTCAGCAGTTACCGATTATTGATGACATTGCCATGCATGAAAGTTTGTCACTCAAGAGGGTAAGTCTGTGGTTAATCAACCATTTTCGAAAGTAAGCACATATTTGGAATGGCTATATATGGCTTGTGAACAAAAAAACTCAAGTCCTCTGTTCAACTCTTAGCCGTTCAGATGTTACTGATTATTGATGACATTGCCGCGCATGAAAGTTTGTCACTCAAGAAAGTAAGTCTGCGGTTTCTCAACCATTTTCAAAAGTAAGCACAGATTTGGAATTGCTATATACGAGCTTGTGAACAAAAAAACTCGAGTCTTTTGTGCAGGATTCTCAAGATTAAAGGAGCTACAGCGCAAAATCTGTATATTGCAATTTTCAAGCCTTTCTACCCAAAAAAGTAATGTTTCAAATGCTTGGGGGCCGCTTCCTACCTGCAATATCTTCCTAACACATTATTACCTTTCAGGGAAAAAAAAAGTTTGTGCAGATCCGTTGAGAGATTCGCTACTTCTCAGCATACCCCATATTTCAAACTTTCTACCCAAAAAAGTAATGTTTCAAATGCTCTGGGACCAGTTCTACCCATCCAGATCTTCCTAAAATTTTATTTCCTTTAAGCAAAAAAAAAGTTTGTCCAAATCGGTTGAGAATTCGCCAGCATTTCCCAGCATTTCCAGGAACATATACATACATATATATATATATGAGGACAAAAGTTGAGTAACCTCTATAGACCGCGGAGACGGCCCTTCGGGCCGCTCAGCGAATCAATTTAAGGTTTCTGCTTCAACATGAAAACGAAAATGCAGAGCACATAAAAGCTTCGAAAAAGACATACATGATGCGTATTCGCAAGAAGAATGGTGATATTGCTGTGAAAAATGCGCAACAATTATCTCATGCCTTCCACTTGCAAGGGTCCAAGTGTCCTGTTTATTTATGCTGTACGCGGAGGGCTTGCCTCTAATCTTTTCACCAATTTTGATAAATTTATTTGAAGTGAATTTGTTGCAAAACAATACTTGATCTTACTCAAGTATAGGGGTGCAATTAACATCAATGACCGCGAAGTGGAGTCTGCATGTGCATTACATATATATATATATATATAATGCTCAAATTCTGGGTTTACCCATCCAGATCTTTCTAAAATGTTATTACCTTTCAGCAAAAAAAAAATTTGTCCAAATCCGTGAAGAATTTGCCAATTCTCAACATATCCCATCTTCCAACATTTTCTACCCAAAAAAGTAATGTTTTAAATGCTCAAATTCAGGGTTACCAGTTGCAGATATTTCTAAAATGTTACTACCTTTCAGCAAAAAAAAAAGTTTGTCCAAATCCGTTGAGAATACGCCATTTCTCAACATACCCCATTTTCCAACCTTTCTACCCAAAAAAGTAATGTTTCAAATGCTCGAATTCCGGGTTTACCCCATCCAGATCTTTCTAAAATGTTATTACTGAGTTGTCTGTGATGTTTTTTGGTTGTGGGTGCTCGGGTTGGTGGTGGTTTGGGTGGGGTCCGCCGGGGGGGGTGGGTCTCCCGCTCGGGGGGGGCGGGAAAAGACTAAAATGCTACAGCATAAGAAGCTTATGATTTTGCGATCATCAAATAGATATAGACATGTTGTAACTCAATCGTAATTTTGTTTGATTTTAATTGTGATAAATTGTAACATGTCCATTTCATTGGCATTGTCCACCTAAAAACTCCACTGTTCATTCATAAGCAGGCGGCAATTTTGGCACAACAAACATAAAAACTTTAGAAAAATTAATAAAAAAGTAAATTATAAAAAAAAGTAAAAATTCAATAAAATGTCATAATAAATATACATCGAAAAAAATTGTTGAATTTTTTAAATATAATAAAACTAAAATTTATCTTTAAGGTATAGAAAAATGAACAGCATTGTAATCAAAATGAAGGTAAAATTCAGTTTTGCAAGCATTCGAAATATGCTCGATTTTATTGTGCATTGGCATTTATTTCTTCTATTTGAGATCTAAGGTTAAAAAATTAATCCAAAAATTCTATCAAAAATAAACTTGAAAAATTATTTAAAAATTAAGCAAAAATTGAAGATAAATTGAATTATTCTACTGGTTTCTGCCATAAATTGCCGCCTGCTTATGAATGAACAGTGGAGTTTTTAGGTGGACAATGCCAATGAAATGGACATGTTACAATTTATCACAATTCAAATCAAACTAAATTACGATTGTGTTACAACTTGTCTATATCTTTTTGATGATCGCAAATTCATAAGCTTCTTATGCTGTAGCATTTTAGTCTTGTATGTATATATGTCTGGAAATGCTGGGAACGGGCGAATTCTCAACGGATTTGGACAAACTTTTTTTTTCCTGAAAGGTCATGAGATTTTAGGAAGATCTGGAGGGGTAGACCCGGAATTTTAGCATTTGAAACATTACTTTTTTGGATAGAAATGTTGAAAATGGGGTATGGTGAGAAATGGCGAATTCTCAATGGATTTGGACAAACTTTTTTTTCCCGAAAGGTAATGTAATTTGAGGAAGATCTAGAGGGGTGGAACCGGTCTTGGTGCATTTGAAACATTACCTTTTTGGGTAGAAATGTTGAAACATGGGGTATGGTGAGAAATGGTGAATTCTCAACTGATTTGGACAAACTTTTTTTTCATTGAAAGGTAATAATATTTTAGGAAGATCTAGACGGGTAGACGCGGAATTTGAGCATTTGAAACATTACTTTTTTGGGTAGAAAGGTTGGAAAATGGGGTATGTTGAGAAATGGCGAATTCTCAACGGATTTGGACAAACTTTTTTTTTGCTGAAAGGTAATAACATTTTAGAAAGATCTGGATGGGTAAACCCGGAATTTGAGCATTTGAAACATTACTTTTTTGGGTAGAAAGGTTGGAAAATGGGGTATGTTGAGAAATGGCGTATTCTCAACGGATTTGGACAAACTTTTTTTTGCTGAAAGGTAGTAACATTTTAGAAAGATCTGGATGGGTAAACCCTGAATTTGAGCATTTAAAACATTACTTTTTTGGGTAGAAATGTTGGAAGATGGGATATGTTGAGAAATGGCGAATTCTCCACGGATTTGGACAAACTTTTTTTTGCTGAAAGGTAATAACATTTTAGAAATATCTGGATGGGTAAACCCAGAATTTGAGCATTATATATATATATATGTAATGCACCTGCAGACTCCACTTCGCGGTCATTGATGTTAATTGCACCCCTATACTTGAGTAAGATCAAGTATTGTTTTGCAACAAATTCACTTCAAATAAATTTATCAAAATTGGTGAAAAGATTAGAGGCAAGAACTCCGCGTACAGCATAAATAAACAGGACACTTGGACCCTTGCAAGTGGAAGGCATGAGATAATTGTTGCGCATTTTTCACAGCAATATCACCATTCTTCTTGCGAATATGCATCATGTATGTCTTTTTCGAAGCTTTTATGTGCTCCGCAATTTCGTTTTCATGTTGAAGCAGAAACCTTAAATTTTTGACCGCGGAGCGGCCCGAAGGGCCGCTCCGCGGTCTATAGAGGTTACTCAACTTTTGTCCTCATATATATATATGTATGTATATGTTCCTGGAAATGCTGGGAAATGCTGGCGAATTCTCAACCGATTTGGACAAACTTTTTTTTTGCTTAAAGGAAATAAAATTTTAGGAAGATCTGGATGGGTAGAACTGGTCCCAGAGCATTTGAAACATTACTTTTTTGGGTAGAAAGTTTGAAATATGGGGTATGCTGAGAAATAGCGAATTCTCAACGGATCTGGACAAACTTTTTTTTTCCTGAAAGGTAATAATGTGTTAGGAAGATATCGCAGGTAGGAAGCGGCCCCCAAGCATTTGAAACATTACTTTTTTGGGTAGAAAGGCTTGAAAATTGCAATATACAGATTTTGCGCTGTAGCTCCTTTAATCTTGAGAATTGCACAAAAGACTTGAGTTTTTTTGTTCACAAGTCGTATATAGCAATTCCAAATCTGTGCTTACTTTTGAAAATGGTTGAGAAACCACAGACTTACTTTCTTGAGTGACAAACTTTCATGCGCGGCAATGTCATCAATAATCAGTAACATCTGAACGGCTAAGAGTTGAACAGAGGACTTGAGTTTTTTTGTTCACAAGTCATATATAGCCATTCCAAATATGTGCTTACTTTCGAAAATGGTTGAGAAACCACAGACTTACCCTCTTGAGTGACAAACTTTCATGCATGGCAATGTCATCAATAATCGGTAACTGCTGAACGGCTAAGAATTGAACAGAGGACTTGAGTTATTTTGTTCACAAGTCATATATAGCGATTCCATATCTGTGCTTACTTTTGAAAATGCTTGAGAAACCACAGACTTCCTTTCTTGAGTGACAAAATTCCATGCATTCATATTGTGTTCAAAATTCAAAATTTCATATATAGGATGCGCTCCGCGGTCACCTATTGCGCTTTGCGCCATATACTTGTTCATGAAATTTTTGCATATTTAACTATTCTGCACATTGTGCTAAAAATCAATTTAATTTACTCTTTGTTTCTTCGGTAACACTTCAATCCATGCAATTTGTGGTTTTATAACAGCTGGCTACATATTAAGGAACAATTTTGTTTGCATTCATGGATGCTTTTTTTCAAATTGCAACTTATTTTATTTCGTAAGACTAATTATGCGTCAGATTTCATGTTCAGTGTCATTCAAACCATGCAATAACTTCAGTATTAAAATCCATTGAACATTGAAGACTTGAGTAGGCCGCCAGAAACGTCCATAATTTCAAATTTTTATAGCTCTTATAATTCTCAATTTTATTAATTTCAACGCCAATTGAAGGCATCCTATTGAATGCAAAAAAATTAAAACCATATTCAAAGCAAATTTAGAATTTGGGCTGCATGGTTCCCGCTACATGGGTGCTCAGCTTTTTTCGTGCATCAGCCTCTTTTTTGGTCTTTTGACTCTTTTGAAAACCCATCGCACCCAGTAACCAAATTACAGCCACACCAAATGAATGCAACAGCAAACACCTGGCTGTCCTCGAGGGACTTCAAAGATTAGGCACCCAACCCGAGTGGGTTTAGGTTGCCAAAGTGGGGTGGCAATAAGGCCACCTGCATGAGAACTTGTTTAAAGAGTGCAATATCGACAGATTGGATACCTGCACAAATCTGCGCAGATAAAAAACATTGGAAAAAGTCACATTTTTGATGTTTTGAGCACATTCCCGTGCTCAGATCCTTGCAGATAATTTCAAAATCGTGTTCTACGCCCTCGATTTACCCAAAAATGTCTTTACTTTCCCTGCAGCTACTGTCCTGGGCCTGCGCCGAATGTCTGGTGGACAGACAAGGCCTAGCTTTCAGATTCTGGACTAGGTTGGGAGGGCCTGCGGCGCACATCATAATTTTTGGTAATTTGTTAAAGTGCTTTAGTTTATTCATTATTTGAATTATGTATTTCTTAGGAAATTTCGAGTGGTTGTCTGGTTTTTTTCTGTTTTCATTATTTACACTGTACATTTTCTGAGCAAATTTCTTTGGATTTTCTATGGATTTCTTTGGAATTTTGTATTTGAATTGTCTTTACTTTTTATTCTTAGTATATTTTTAACAGGTCATAATTTGTGCGATCAGGGCATAATGGTTTTCCTATTTTTACAAATTATTTATTATTATTTATTGAAAATTATTCCTATTTTTGCAAATTTATTTAAAGCAATTCTAACTTGGAATGAAAATTCAATCACCATGAATCGAAGGGTTTGATCAACAGGTATTTTCAAACATAGTTTGGCTGAAAATGGCTATCTAAAGTGGTTTTTCTATTTATGGTTTTACTAATTTATGATTTATTTATGGTGCATTTCCGAGTTTTGAAAATGTTTTTCAACTTAACTGCACAACTTTTTCAACTTAACTGCTCAACTTTTTCAACTTAAATTTGCCATTTTCGAGGTATTCGAGTGTAGGTTTGAGTGTGATATCCAGAAATTTGTAATACCATGTCATTCGAATTCGAATAATTTTTTGTTTTCACTTTTTTCTTGTTTCATATTTTTAATAGGTTGTGTTGGTGCAAAATTTAAATTTTATATACATCGTTTTGTATGCCTTATATTAAAATTTTCGGTTTTTTTAATTATTCATTCATTCTTTTCATTACAAAGTGCCAATTAATTTTCAGCCATTCCATTATTTGTCATTTTTTGTTCTCATCGATTCTGTTCCATTGAATGAACAATTTCTGAAGGTATTGGATATCTTTGAATTGAAATCCTAACGAAATCAAAGGAAACAGGAAAGTTCAAATAGCCTCCCGCAATTAGCCTCCCGCAATAATTAAAAATTGCTCCTTCCAAGAGTAGGTAAAAGATGCATATTCTAATCAAGCTGCATATTGCTGCATATTCTATTAGCATTCAATGCATTGAAGTGGCAGCTATGGAGTGATTCACAGTGCGAAACGAACCAGAATTTAAGAATCCCTGAAAGCTTAATTCGTTGGGTACCTGGCCAAACTGCGCAGATTCGTAATGCCCGAAAAATGACCTAAAATCGAACAAATTTGCCATTTTCGAGGTATAAAAACAAATTTTGCAACCTGGGGGAGTTCTGACTGAGTTTTGGCAGCCCTGAATTACCCTAAAAACACCATTTAAACGCCAAAAATGTAGAATTGGGACTGCACCGCGTGCCTTCGTCACGGACAAGGCTTAGCTTTCATATACTGTCTATTTTGGGATTTAAAATTTTTTCTGTTTTCAAAGTATTAGTATATTTTTAGCTTTAATTAACATTTCATTTTGCTCTCATCAGTCTGCTTCATTTAAAGGAATTTTCCAATGCAAGCTAAGCAAATGATGTTTACTTTAGAATTGACTACATTAGTGCGTTTTTATCGTTCACAAATGCCAGGGGGACCTCGGCTAAAGGGATATGAAGGGAGGTAAATCGTAAGGGGATAAGTGCATGATGGCAATGGTTCTTGATTTGGGCTGCATGGTTCCCGCTACACAGGTGCTTAGCTTTTTTCATGCATTAGCCTCTTCTTTGGTCTTATGACTCGTTTAGAAACCCCCAATCAGTGGCCAAATTACAGCCACACCCAATGAATGCAACAGCAAACACCTGGCTGTCCTCAAGGGACATCAAAATTCAGGCACCGAACCCAGAATAGGTACGAATGCCTGTGAGGGCTGTTGGTTTGCCAAGCTGTCTGGAAATTTATGTTTAATGAGTGCAACATTGAAAGATTGGGTAGCTTTCGGAATCTGCGCAGATCCAAAACATTGGAAAAACTCACATTTTTGAGGTTTTGAGCACATTCCCGTGCTCAGATCCTAGGTGCTAGGTTGGGAGAGGCCTGCGGCGCAAATCGCCAGCTCCAGGTATGCCAGAATAAAGCCAGCCAGTTAGGCCTAAACAGACAAAGGCTGCCGAATGAACTGTCTTGTCATAGCTTACTTAAATATACACTGTAACATTGGAGGCCTGGGTAGGCCGCCAGAATATCAAATTAGCATAAATTTCAATTAGCTATAACTCGGCCAATTCTTAACCGATTTCAAAAATTCCACCGCCATTTTGAAGATAAAATTTATATCTATTGAATGAAGAAAACCGCAAAGCGAAATTCAAAGCCAGTCAAAAGCTACGTTCAAAAACCCTCCAAAACGACTATTTTGCCCAAACACTTGATGTTTTGAGCACATTCTCGTGCTCGGATCCTTCCATATATTTCAAATTCGCGTTCTACGCCCTCGATTTACCCAACAAGGTGTTCTCGGCTGTTGCCAAGATGCGGGGCCTCACCTCAAGACAACAACTAGATGAAAATTCATGGCAAAATTCAACCGATCTCAATGAAAAACCATGAATTATACATGTTCAAATTTTTGAAACATCAAGATTTTCGGTTTTTGACTATTAATCGAGTAATACTAAAAATTTCAAATATTTCTCTCGCCAGCTTCAAGATATTACTATCCCGGACGTACATACCAAAAATCAGCTAATTTCATTGAAAAACCAAAGACTTATGCATGTTCAAATTTTCGAAACATCAAGATTTTGGGTTTTTGACAATAAATCGATAAATAACAAATATTCCGAAAATTCCTTTTGCCAGCTTCAAGATATTACTTTGCCGGACGTACCTGCAAAAATTCAGCAAATTTCATTGAAAAACCAGTGATTTATGATTTTTCGTATTTTGAAACATCAAAAAATTGAGTTTTGGGCGAAATTCAAAAAATTACGCCAAGCGCCAAAAATGGTCCCGAGGCACCGCCTAGGCGGACCTTCATGCAAAAAATCAGCCAATTTCGTTGAAAAACCGCGGAGTACGGGCATGGCACACACATATATATATATATACTAGTAATATGGGTCAGTGGCCGCGCTTCGTGCGGCCACTCATATGTTTCAGCATCTTTAGTTTCTTTTTTGTTGATCCACACTTTACAGCAGTCCGCGAGTTTGTTTGATTATTGATATCACAAATTAGATAATCCATTGACTGGCGCCTATTGTCAGCGCTATTGTCACTGGACGCAATGCTAATGTCAGAAAATATCAGCATTTGAAGTTTCACGAATTTCAGAAACTCCACTGATCAGAAAGTCAAACTCAAAAAGATCAAGGATTGCAAAGCAAGCTGTCCAAGATAACTCTGGCATTGAACACCTGCATATCCCTTCTAATGAATACCTTGAAACATCAGCTCACTGAGTAGGGCCAAAATCATGAAAATTGACTTAAGTCTACGAAGTTTTTAACAAAAAAAATTTAAATGAAATGAAAATGTAAATAGATGGTCTTATACAGAATAGTTCAGGCTTGAATTTAAAAAAAAGTCCGACAGAAAAAGTCGAAAACTGGAGGAGCTATGGCGTTTCAAAGTCAAAAAACAGCCAAAAATGCCGAAATCGCGCACAATTTCAATCATTTTTCATATTCAATATTATCGGAGCATAGTGCGCCTAATATATGTTGCACAACTCGCTGAGATCTATCCAAAAAGGTATCATATGCCAGGATACATTTCGAATCCAGCGTGCACAAATGCCCCTCCGAAAATGGTATCACCCGTATTATATAAGACTAGGTTGAGCTTCGCTGTCGCCTACGGCGACTAAATGGAACCAGCTACAAAAATTGCACTCAAATATCTTATGGGGATAAATGAACTAAAGTTTAGCTAGGCTTTTATAGTTTTTAAATTGACAAGAATATCCACTGAAACATGGGAGGGTTGGGTGAGGCTAAATAGGCCTGTAAAAGCATCCAGCATCCACCGCCCTACTTTGCTTCCTTGAATATCCAATGATACATGGGAGGATTGGGTGAGCCTAAATATGCCTGTCCTGCATCCACCGCCCTACTTTGCTTACTTGAATATCCACTGAAACATGGGTGGATTGGGTGAGCCTAAATATGCCTGTCCTGCATCCACCGCCCTACTTTGCTTCCTTGAATATTCAATGAAAACATGGGAGGATTGGGAGGATTGGTAGCCTAAATAGGCCTGTAAAAGTATCTGGCATCCACTGCCCTACTTTGCTACCTTGAATATCCACTGAAACATGGGAGGATTGGGTGAGCCTAAATATGCATTCCATGCATCCACCGCCCTACTTTGCTTCCTTTAATATCCAATGATACATGGGAGGATTGGGTGAGGCTAAATAGGCCTGTAAAAGCATCTGGCATCCACTGCCCTACATGTGCGGTTGCGTGAGCCTAATCCAATGCATCCCGCATCCCCGCGAGGATTGGGTGAGCCTAAATATGCCTGAAAAGGGAGGAAAAGCATCCTGCATCCACCGCCCTACTTTGCTTACTTTAATATCCACTGATACATGGGAGGATTGGGTGAGGCTAAATAGGCCTGTAAAAGCATCTGGCATCCACCGCCCTACTTTGCTTCCTTGAATATCCAATGAAACATGGGAGGATGGGGTGAGGCTAAATAGGCCTGTTTTGGGGTGGGTGTTTTTTGTTTTTCCTTCTTTTGGGGGGTTTTTTTTCCTTTCTTCTTTTTAAAAGCATCTGGCATCCACCGCCCTACTTTGATTCCTTGAATATCCAATGATACATGGGAGGATTGGGTGAGCCTAAATATGCCTGTCCTGCATCCACCGCCCTACTTTGCTTCCTTGAATATCCAATGATACATGGGAGGATTGGGTGAGGCTAAATAGGCCTGTAAAAGCATCTGGCATCCACCGCCCTACTTTGCTTCCTTGAGTATCCAATGATACATGGGAGGATTGGGTGAGGCTAAATAGGCCTGTAAAAGCATCTGGCATCCACTGCCCTACTTTGCTTCCTTGAATATCCAATGATACATGGGAGGATTGGGTGAGCCTAAATATGCCTGTCCTGCATCCACCGCCCTACTTTGCTTCCTTGAATATCCAATGATACATGGGAGGATTGGGTGAGGCTAAATAGGCCTGTAAAAGCATCTGGCATCCACCGCCCTACTTTGCTTCCTTGAATATCCAATGACACATGGGAGGATTGGGTGAGGCTAAATAGGCCTGTAAAAGCATCTGGCATCCACCGCCCTACTTTGATTCCTTGAATATCCAATGATACATGGGAGGATTGGGTGAGCCTAAATATGCCTGTCCTGCATCCACCGCCCTACTTTGCTTCCTTGAATATCCAATGATACATGGGAGGATTGGGTGAGGCTAAATAGGCCTGTAAAAGCATCTGGCATCCACCGCCCTACTTTGCTTACTTGAATATCCACTGAAATATGGGAGGATTGGGTGAGCCTAAATATGCCTGTCCTGCATCCACCGCCCTACTTTGCTTCCTTGAATATCCAATGATACATGGGAGGATTGGGTGAGGCTAAATAGGCCTGTAAAAGCATCTGGCTCCCACCGCCCTACTTTGCTTACTTGAATATCCACTGAAACATGGGAGGATTGGGTTAAACAAGGTTAAAAGGGGCAAACGGCTGGGGGGGGGGGGACAGTATAATGATAGACGAAGGCAAATGGTTGGGATTGAGATCAGATGGAATGTAGGAATTGCATTTTGGCTGCATGGGTCCCACTACACGGGTGCTCAGCTTTTTTCATCCATTTGGCTCTTTTTTGGTATACTGACTCTTTTGGAGGATATCCCAACCCAGTGGCCAAATTACAGCCACACCAAGTGAATGCAACAGCAAACCCCTGGCTGTCCTCGAGGGACTCAAAGATTAGGCACCCAACCCGAGGAGGATTAGGTTGCCAATGTAGTTCAAGCCTTATTTGTTTGGGAATATTTATGTTGAATGATTGAAACTTGCCTAAATCGGGTAGCTCCCCAAAACTGCGCAGAGCCGAAACATTGATAAAACTCACTTTTTCGATGTTTTAAGCATGTTCCCATGCTCAGATCAAGCTGCGCATCGCTCCATCGTGTTCCCTGGCCCTGATTTACCCAAAAACATCTTCACCTCCTCACCAGCTGCTTCCCTGGTGCTGCACAAAATGCTTACTCACAAGACAGGCTCCTGCATTAGATTTATGGACTAGGTTGAGCTTCGCCGTCGCCTACGGCGACTATTGGCATGCTGCTTACTATTGGATTGGGTGAGCCTAAATATGCTTGTCATGCATCCACCGCCCTACTTTGCTTCCTTTAATATCCAATGATACATAGGAGGATTGGGTGAGCCTAAATATGCCTGTCCTGCATCCACCACCCTACTTTACTTACTTGAATATCCACTGAAACATGGGAGGTTTGGGTGAGCCTAAATATGCCTGTCCTGCATCCACCGCCCTACTTTGCTTACTTGAATATCCACTGAAACATGGGAGGATTGGGTGAGCCAAAATCGGACGGATGGATGGATTTTGGTTTTGGATGGAGCATGGAGACGATGGCCTACGGCGACTACGGCGACTATAAGGAAGCAGCTACAATAATTGGTGCAAATTCAACATTCGTCTAAGACAATATTAGGAGGGCAATGTTCATACCGAGAAAAGATCAATAATTGAACTGAATTAATGTTGGGGGGGTGGGGGGAGCTGTTCAAAATTTTAGCTAGGTTTTTATGATTTTCATTATGATACAAATATGGGTGGGGGCAAATGTTTATGGTTCACTTGAATAAAAATGAATAATAATATTTAACTTGAGAGTCTTAACTTGAAAATGGTTGTTCAGATCCAACTCTTTGTTGAAAGCATAATAGCAGGGTGTTGTAGGAAAACTTTTAACACATATACATGTAACTCACTTTTTTGTCTGTTGAGGTTGGGGTTATGGGGATGGAGCATGGAGATGATCGTTTTGTGTTTTTATGGGGCAGGATGGTTGGAGATTTGGGGTTATGTAGAGCATGGAGACGATGGTTCGGGGTTTTTATGGGGCATGGCCGTTGGGGTTTTGGGGTTGGATGGAGCTTGGATACGATGGTTTGGGGTTTTTATAGGGCATGATGGTTGTAGTTTTGGGGGTGGATGGAGCATGGAGGCGATGGTTTGAAGTATTTATAGGGATGCTGGTTGGGGTTTTGTGGTTGAATAGAGTATGGATATTGATAATGGTTTGGGGTTTTTTATGGGGCATGTCGGGGTTTTAGGGTTGGATAGATCATGGACACGATGGTTTAGTGTTTTATGGGGCATCACGGTTGGGGTTTTTGGTTTGGATGGAACATGAAGACAATGGTTTGGGGTTTTTATGGGACATAACAGTTGGGGTTTTGGGGTTGGATGGAACATGAAGACAATGGTTTTGGGCTTTTATGGGGTATGATGGTTGGGGTTTTGGGTGGGGTTTTTTGTGGTGTTCTGTCTGTGTTTTGGGGTTGGTGGGTTGGTTGGTTTGTTGGGGTTGGTTGGTTTGGGTGTGGGTGGGGTGTTTGGTTTGGGTGTGTGGGTTTGTGTTGTGTGTTTGTGGGTTTTTTTGGGCTGTGGGGTTTTGGGTTGGGGGGTGGTGGTTGGGGGGTGGGTTTTTGGTGGGGGGGGGGGGGGGGGGGGTGGGGGGTTGGTTGGAGCATGGAGACATTGGTTTGGGGTTTTTATGTGGCATGATTGTTGGGGTTTTGTGGTTGGATGGAGCATGGAGAAGATGTTTTTTGGGGTTTTATGGGGCATGATGGTTGGGGTTTTGGGGTTGGAGGTTGGATGGAGCATGGAGACGATGGTTTTGGGTTTTTATGGGGCATGATGGTTGGGGTTTTGGGTTTTTATGGGGCATGATCGTTGGGGTTTTGGGGTTGGATAGAATATGGAGACGATTATTTGAGGTTTTTATGGGAGGGTTTATAATTGGCTGGATGGGGGGGTGAGCAAACAGTAGGGGGCGGCTGGTGAGGCAAACTTAAAACTGCAAAGTATTTTTATATTTTTATTTGTTTTAGATTGGATTAGGGTTTGGTTGGTGTTACCCACTGAAAGGAACGTGTATGGCAAAAACTGCATAATTTTGTTTCTCGGGTGTTGGAAATAGCTAGGGGTAGGAGCAAAAGGCTGGGGGGAACCAGTTTGGTGGGATGTTTGAGGGAAAAACAACTACGAATATGTGTTTCTATCATAGCTATGTGAAGCCTTTTTCTTGAAGTTCTTTGTGAAAGTTTGCTTTCTCAAAATCGCTTTGTAATATTTATTCACCTCATATTGTTTCATAATCGAGATTTGCAAATGGTTTGGGGTTCAAACGGCTGGTTGGAGGGGTTGGGGTTTGAAAATGAGCTGGAGGCAAAGTGTTCTGTTATTGTGCATGTCGGCAAGGGTTTGGGGGATGGAATGAAGTAGATTAGAATAGGCTAAGGTTTTTGTTTTGTGTATGACGCTGAAGATTTGTGTGTTGAATAGGAGCATAGAGGCATGTGGGTGGAGCATGGAGGTCATAGACTTGGGGTTTATATGGTGGGTTTGTATGGTGTAAGGATAGGCAAGGGATAAAGTACAGAGTCAATGGAGGCGATGGTTTGGTATGTATAAGGAGATTTTGATGGGGATTTGTTTGAATGGAGCATAAAGGTTATGGTCTGGGTGCTTATATGGAGCAAAGTGGCAGAATTAAATGTTAGAATAAATTGTGCTGCATGGGTCCCGCTACACGGGTGCTCAGCTTTTTTCATGCATTAGCCTCTTTTATGGTCTGTCCACTCTTTTATAAATGCCTACCCAGTGGCCAAATTACAGCCACACCAAATGAACGCATCAGCAAACATCTGGCTGTCCTCTAGGGACTTCAAAGATCAGGCACCCAACCCGAGTTGGGTTAGGTAGCCAATGTGATATAAGGCTTGTTTGTTTGGGGATAATTATGTTTACTGACTGAGATATGGCCTGATTGGGTAGCTTCCTAAAACTGCGCAGCTTCAAAACATTGATAAAAGTCACATTTTTGATGTTTTAAGCCATTTCCCGTGCTCAGATCAAGCCAAAAATTGCAGCATTGGATCACGGCCCCATTTTACCCAAAACCACTCTCACCTTCCCTCACCAGCTGCTTCCCCGGTTGTGCGCAAACTGGCGACCCACAGGACAGGCTCCTCTTTGAGTATATATGGACTAGGTTGGGAGAGGCCTGCGGCGCACATCATAAATTTCGCTTATTGATTTGTGTATTTTTGTTGATTTATAGTTCAAAATCAATTAAAATTGCCATATTGAATTTTCTGTTTCTCTTTTGATATCTTGTTTATTTTTTTTATTTTTTTATCATGGTAAATTTCTGTTGCTTAATTCTTCTTTTTGCAAATTAATATTTTCACGTTACTCTGAATATTATTTATTCTGAACTTGTATTCTTTCTTATTAATCTTCTATGCTATTTTATTTCATGTCTGTTATTAATTGTTCTAAATTTAATCTCTTTTATTTTTATTTCCGCTATAGGTTAGGTCAAAGTTTGTGCGATGTTTGCTCTTTGTTGAGCTAATTAGTTTTTCTTTTTATTCAAATTTATTTCAAAGTGAATTCAAATTTGCAACTGAGAATTTGTTCAAATGTTTATTTAGTTTTCACTTTTATTATTTTCCATTCCCTTCGATTAATATATTCTAACTATCTTATGTTGCAATTTTCTATTGCATTAACTCTTTCGTTTCTTGCGAATCATTTTCATTTTATCTATTTTTGGTTTTATGCCCTTGCTGTATATTGATATTTTTTTGCACTTTTTTATGATTCTTAAACTTACATTTTAATATGATTTATGAAAAAATCAAAGTATTAGTATATTTTGAGCTATACCATTATTTGATTTCATTTTCTTTTCATTTTATCTATTTTTGGTTTTATGCCCTTGCTGTATATTGATATTTTTTGCACTTTTTAATGATTCTTAAACTTACATTTTAATATGATTTATGAAAAAAATCAAAGAATTAGTATATTTTGAGCTATACCATTATTTGACATTTTATTTCGCTTTCTTCAATTCCACTTCATTCAATGGATTTTTTTAATGCAATATTTAGCAAGCAAACGCCAAGGAGACTAAGATAAGTGCATGATGGCGATACCTTTTGGTCTAGGCTGCATGTGTCTGCCTACACGGGTGCTCAGCCTTTTTCAGGCAGTAGCCTCTTTTTTGATCTACCGACTGCTTTTGCAACTCCCAACCAGCAACCAAAATTTAAAAACCACACCAAATGAATGCAATTCGCCAACAGAAGGCGAAGGAAAAGCTAATTCTTAAATAATTTTAACAATTCCAATGGTATTTTGCATATAAAATAAGTGTCTATTGAATGCAATAAAAAATAATACGAAATTTAAAGCCAATTTGAAATTTGGGCTGCATGGGTCCCGCTACACGGGTGCTCAGCTTTTTTCATGCATTAGCCTCTTTTGTGGTCTTATGACTCTTTTAGCAAACACCTGGCTGTCCTCGAGGGACTTCAAAGATTAGGCACCCAACCCAAGAGAGGTTAGGCTGCCCGAGATGGTCTGGTTGTCAATTTGGAAAATTATCTTAAGGAGTGAATCCTCGCCCGATGGATAGCTTTCCAAAACTGCGCAGCTTGCAAAACATTGAAAAAAGTCACATTTTTGATGTTTTAAGCACATTCCCGTGATCGGAGCAAGCTGCCCCAAAATCGTGTTCTTGTCAGCGCCCCATTTACCCAAAAACATTCTCACTTCCTCCAGCAGCTTCCCACATGGCTTGCGCGAAGTTATGCTCGTACCCACAGGACAGGCTCCTCTATTATATATATAGACTAGGTTGGGAGGGCCTGCGGCGCACATCATAGTTTTCGTTTATTGATTAGTGTATTTTTCTTGATTTATATTTTCAATTTATGTGTTTACATTTTCCCAAATGATTTTTTTTTCTTTTGCTATTTTCTTCGATTTAACTTTTGGCCTGCAGTGCACATCATATTAATTTTCAGTAGTTGCTTAGACTGATTTAAGTAAGATTATTTTTTAAATCTTTTTGGAAATCTCAAGTGGTAGTCTGTGGTCCAATTGCAATCTGCTTACGCCATTTCATTGTAATTTAATTGGTTCAATTATAATTTTAAGCCTACCAAATTATCGTTATTTATTTAGATTTTTAATTTTAATTTTTCTCAAATGCAATCGTTATAGAGCAATCGGTTTGAGCAGCTTTTTAAATGTTTTCAAAAATTAAGTAAATTTTAACTCATATTTATTCAACTCTTTCAACTCATTCATATTTATATCCCTTTTCCAGCTAATCTATGCTTGCAATGGTTGATTATAAAGAAAAAGATTTATTAAAAAATAACTGAAATGAATACAATTAATCTATTAAATCTCCAAAGCAAATTAATTTTGATTAAATTGATGATTTGATTTGATTTTTTTATTGCGAAATCAATGCTTTGCACAGAAAACTGCAGTGAGATTTTCACTGAAGCCATATGCATGAAATTCAGCTGGATTCAATTGCTGACCCTTCCAATATTCAACAATTGAAAGAATCTTCACAATCCAGCTTCACATTTTTCCAGATTCCTCAAATGTGCAAATAATTTTTTAGCAATTCGTTTTAGAGTGGTTTATTCATCGATGGTATTTATATATGTTCAGAATTTATGTGTGCATTTCCCGTTTTTTTGCATTCATAAGCTTTCTGTTTTCTTTTTGACCGCGGAGCGGCCCGAAGGGCCGCTCCGCGGTCTATAGAGGTTACTGAATTTTTGTCCTCATATATGCGTATATATATATCTGGAAATGCTGTCCACGGGCGAATTCTCAACGGATTGGGACAAACTTTTTTTTTCCTGAAAGGTAATGCTATTTTAGGAAGATCTGGAGGTGTAGACCCGGAATTTGAGCATTTGAAACATTACTTTTTTGGGTAGAAAGGTTTAAAAATGAGGTATGTTGAGAAATGGCGAATTCTCAACGGATTTGGACAAACTTTTTTTTTGCTGAAAGGTAATAATATTTTAGGAATATCTGGAGGGGTGGAACTGGTCCCGGAGCATTTGAAACATTACTTTTTTGGGTAGAAATTTTGAAAAATGGGGTATGTTGAGAAATGGGTAATTCTAAACGGATTTGGACAAACTTTTTTTTTGCTGAAAGGTAATAACATTTTAGGAAGATCTGGAGGGGTGAAACTGGTCCCGGAGCATATGAAACATTACTTTCTTGGGTAGAAATTTTGAAAACAAGGGTATGTTGAGAAATGGGTAATGCTCAACGGATTTGGACAAACTTTTTTTTGCTGAAAGGTAATAATATTTTAGGAATATCTGGAGGGGTGGAACTGGTCCCGGAGCATTTGAAACATTACTTTTTTGGGTAGAAAGTTTGAAAAATGGCGTATGTTGAGAAATGGATAAATCTCAACGGATTTGGACAAACTTTTTTTTGCTGAAAGGTAATAACATTTTAGGAAGGTCTGGAGGGGTGAAACTGGTCCCGGAGCATATGAAACATTACTTTCTTGGGTAGAAATTTTGAAAAATGGGGTATGTGGAGAAATGGCGAATTCTCAATGGATTTGGACAATCTTTTTTTTGCTTAAAGTAATAAAATTTTAAGACTTTCTGGAGGGGTGGAACGGGTCCCGAAGCATTTAAAACATTACTCTTCTGGGTAGAAAGTTGGAAAATTGCAATATGCGGTTTTTGCACTGTAGTACCTGAAGTCTTGAGAATTGCACAGAAGAGTTGATTTTTTTGTTCACTAGTCTTATATGTCAATTCTAAATCTGAGCTTACTTTTGAAATTGGTTAAGAAACCACAGACTTGATTTTTGAGTTACAAAGTATCATATAAAGGATGCGCTCCGCGGTCACCTATTGCGCTTTGCGCCATATACTTGTTTATTGTTGCCTGGTTCTGTCTTTTTATTTTGTTAACTTTGTCCTCATTTTATTGCATCTATTTAGTTTTTATTTTTTATCCGATATTTATTTTAGTTTGTCGATTTTGTATTTTTCTCAGTCAAATTTCAGTGTTGTTTTGATTTGGATTTAGGGATGCTTTCTCTTCCATCGTGAGTGCAGACCTTTTTAAAGAGTGCTCCTATTAGCTATTCAATGATCTTTTGTGTTATATAAATCAATCGAAATCAATCAGTTATTATTTTCCATATTTCAGATTTATTCCAGCATATCCAGAATGCCCCTTTGATCTGCTAAAATAAGATGGAAAATGGATTAAAGCAAATATCAAAAAGCACAGATTAGGTTTTTTATGACATATTATATTGGTTACGGTTTACCAGTGAAATTAAATAAGAAGTAAATAGTTAATTAGGAAGTTTAGAATGGTTGGGCTGCATGGGACCCGCTACACGGGTGCTCAGCTATTTTCAGTCCTCTTTTGGTCTATTGACTCTTTTAGGAACGCCGAACCCACCCAGTGGCTAAATTACAGCCACACCAAGTGAAAGTAACACCTGGCTGTCCTCAAGGGACATCAAAAAGAAGACACCAAACACCGGAAATGTTCAGTTGCCCTCGGAGGAATGCTTATTTATTTGGTCTTCTAACCTTCCTTTGTTCAATTTATGAAATCGCAGCTCACCAGGTACAGTTGCAAACTGCGCAGATTCATAATGCACGAAAAATGGCCTAAAATTGAACAATATTGCCATTTTCGAGGTATAAAAACAAATTTTGCAACCTGGGGGAGTTCTGATTGAGTTTCGGCAGCCCTGAATTACCCTAAAAACATCATTTAAACGCCAAAAATGCAAAATTGGGACTGCGCCGCGTGCCTTCGTTACAGACAAGGCCTAGCTTTCAGATACTGGACTAGGTTGGGAGAGGCCTGCGGCGCATATCATAACTTTCGTTTTTGATTAGTGAATTTTTGTTGATTTATCTTTCAAATTCACTTAAATTTGCTATTGCTGAATGTGAAGTTGAATTTGCTGGTTCTCTTTTGCTATGTTGTTTATTTTTTTTATCATGGTAATTTTTGCTGATATTTGATTCCTCCTTTTGTAAATTAGTGTAAATTAAATTAGACCCTGAATGTTATTTATTCTGAACTTGCATTCTTTCTCATACATGTTCTACGCCATTTTATTTCATTATTGTTTTAGTCTGTTATTAGTTTTTCGAAATTTAAGCATTATTTTTTTGCCATTTAAAGTTAGTAGGTCATAGTTTGTGCGATTTTTGCTCTTTATTTAGATAATTGGTTTTTCCTTATATTCAAATTTATTTCAAAGACATTACAATTTGCAACAGGGAATTAGTTCAAATGTTTCTTTAGTTTTCACTTTTATTTTTACATTCTTCTTCGATGCATATATTCTAACTATCTTTTATTACAATTTTAAATTGAATTAACCCTTTCATTTATTGAGTAGCAGTTTAATTTTATCAATTTGGGTTTTATGCCCATGCTGTATATGAACAATTTTTATCACTTTCTAACGATTCTTACATTCTTACATTTTATTCATTGATAAAGTCAAAGTATCATTTTATTTTTAGCCATTTCATTACTTGACATTTTATTTAGCATTTGTCAATTTGGCTTTATTTGACATTTTATTTTGCCTTCGTCAATTCGGCTTTATTTGACATTTTATTTTGCTTTCTTCAATTATTCAATGGATTTCTTTTATGCAATTTTTATCAAGCAAACGCCAAGAAGATCTCGGCTAAAGGGTCTAAAATAGGTGCATGATGGCAATGGCTTGGGGTTTGGGCTGCATGAGTCCCGCAACATGGGTGATTAGCTTTTTTCAGGCAGTGGCTTCTTTTTTGGTCTACCGACTGTTTTTGAAGCAGCCAAACTTTAAGAGCCACACCAAAAGAATGCAAAATTGCAGGGATTGAATGCCAGGGTACTTTAAATTAATTATAACAATTCCAATGCCATTTTTCAGACAAAATATGTATCGATTGAATGCAAAAAAAAATTAATAAGAAATTCAATGCCAATTTGGAATTTGGGCTGCATGGGTCCCGCTACACAGGTGCTCTGCTTTTTTCATGCATCAGCCTCTTTTTTGGTCTTTTGACTCTTTTGAAAACCCACCCCAACCAGTGACCAAATTACAGCCACACCAAATGAATGCAACAGCAAACATCTGGCTGTCCTCGAGGGACTTCAAAGATTAGGCACCCAACCCGAGTGGGGTTAGGTTGCCAAAAAGAGGCGGCAATAAGGCCACCTGCATGAGAACTTGTTTATTGAGTGCAACATTGACAGAATGGATACCTGTACAAAACTGCGCAGATGTAAAACATTAAAAAAACTCGCATATTTGATGTTTTAAGCACATTCCCGTGCTCAGATCCTTGCAGATATTTCAAATTCGCGTTCTACGCCCTCAATTTACCCTAAAATGTCTTTACTTTCCCTGCAGCTGCTGTCCTGGACTTGCGCCGAATGTCTGTGGGACAGACACGTCTCAGCTTTTATATTATGGACTAGGTTGGTAGGGCCTGCGGCGCACATCATAACAATCATTTAAGGATTATTGAATTTTTGTTAATTTATAATTTGAATTTATACATTTTAAAATTTCCCTATTTTTAAATATTTTGATTGTCTTTGGCAATTTTCTTTGGTTTAACTTTTTTTATGTGTTTGTTTGGGATCATTTATTCCTAATCAGTTTTTGCAAAATGGAATTTTTACTTTTTCTTAAATAATATTCTTAGCTTGCATTTTTTCATGTGCAGCTTATCCTACATTATTTCATCAGTATATCTCATATTTCTGAAATTTGCCATTTGAGCATATTAGTTTTCCTTTTTAATTTCAAATTTCAAATTTCTTTCAAATACATTGTAACTTGGAATGAATATTCAAGGACCATGATAAATCGTAAAGATTTTGGTTCGGGGGGAGTAAAATATCAGCAAAATTTTTGATAATCCAAATATTCTTAAATGCTCGCGAAGCGCGCAGGGACTTTTTTCTATGTGTAGCCAGACTGCTAATTTTGTCACAAAAAAATCAATTTCACACAATTTTTAATTTTTTTTTGAATTTATATATTTAAAATTTTTCATCTGAATTTTTTATTTATACTTGCAATTTTTTTTCCTTTTTTCATGCGCCTGTTTGGGTTTTGATTCTTAATTACAGTTTTTTTTTTGATTTTTTTGATTCTTATTTGATTCTTAATTACTGTTTTTACAAAATCGAATTTCTACCTTATCCTGATTAAAATTTTTTTGTCATTAGGTTGCACTTTCCCCTTTTCCTACCTTATTTCCTCATTTTTCTTATAGTTCTCGTGATTAGCAAAGCTTATAAGTTTAGTATTTGTAAAATCCATGTCTTTATTTTGTGTTGTTAGTATATTTTTAATAGTTCATAATTTAGGCGATTTTGTTAGTTTTACAGCATTTGTTTTTTTATGCAAAATTAAATTGAGAACACTGCAACTTGATCATTTTTTCAAATGGTTTTTCAAAAGAGAAGGTTTTTGTAAACGTAGAAGCCATCATAATTTTGTAAACGTAGATAATAATAATCATAATTTTGATAATCATAATAATCATAATCATAATAATCATAATAATCATAATTTTGTAAACCTTTTGTAAACGTAGAAGCCATCATAATTTTTGCAACCTGGGGCAGTTCTGATTGGTTTGGTTATGGTATGGTATGGTTTGGGCCTATGCCGCACATTGCAAGCTCCAGTCCTGGTGACATCAATATAGGCACCATTGGCTCAAGCACTGCACTCACAAAACCATGCTTTGATTCAGACTTTGTCTGAAACATGGCAGGCTTGGCAGGCCAATGGATACCTGCTGGCACATCCCATTCAATTGGATGAGGTTTGCAGTACTCACTGCCATCTTTAAGAATCCCTGAAAACTCAATTCGTCAGGTAACTGACCATTCTGCGCAGATTTGCAATGCCCGAAAAATGACCTAAAATTGAACAAAATTGTCATTTTCGAGGTATATTCATAATTTTTGCAACCTGGGGGAGTTCTGATTGAGTTTCGGCAGCCCCGAATTACCCTAAAAACACTATTTAAACGCCAAAACTGCAGAATTGGGCCTGCGCCGTCTGTCCACGTTACAGACAAGGCCTAGCATTCATATACTGGATATAAGATATATATATATATATATGCGGAAAGACGGACGCAAAAATAAGGTAACTGGTTAAGCTGGCCTTGGCCGCGCAAAAACTGTTTCGAAAAAGATGTCCGGTGTCCGGGCGCACACCGACCGTCCGTCCGTCCGTCCGTCCGTCCGTCTGTCCGTCCGTCCGACCGTCCGTCCAGCAAGTGTTGCAGACACTTGGGCAACCTCTGGAGCTTAGATCTCAACGGTTCTAGGGTAAATCGATACCGCTGAGTGTCATGGCACCCCTAGTTTTTGCATTTTCCGCGTTTTTTTGGCCGAAACATCAACTTTTTGGGTAGAAATCCAGTATTCTCATGTTTTTTCTGATGTTTCTGGTGTTTTTTCTGATGTTTTTCTAGTGTAGTTGACCTTAAAACAGCACCATATAGGCATTTTTGGACGTAGTTTACGATTCTAGCACCCGTTTGCTTCCACCTGGTCTCCATGGGCGTGTACAAGGCCATGGTGAACAAGCAGGTCATCATCAACTTCCTCTTGAGGCATTTTTTTGGGTTTTTTGACCTTAAAAAGGTACCATATAGGTATTTTTGGATGTAGTTTACGATTCTAGCACCCGGTTGCTTCCACCTGGTCTCCATGGGCGTGTACAAGGCCATGGTGAACAAGCAGGTCATCATCAACTTCCTCTTGAGGCATTTTTTTGGGTTTTTTGACCTTAAAAAGGTACCATATAGGTATTTTTAGATGTAGTTTACGATTCTAGCACCCGCTTGCCTCCACCTGGTATTCTTGGGCTTGCACCAGGCCATGGTGAACAAGCAGGTCATCATCAACTTCATCTCGAAACATTTTAAAGGGTTTTTGGACCTACAAATAGCATCATATAGGTATTTTTGGACGTAGATTACGATATCGGCACCCGTTTGCTTCTACCTGGTCTCCTTGGGCTTGCACCAGGCCATGGTGAATAAGCAGGTCATCATCAACTTCATCATGAGGCATTTTAAAGGGTTTTTGAACCTACAAAAAGTATCATGTAGGTATTTTTGGACGTAGATTACGATTTCGGCACCCGTTTGCTTCTACCTGGTCTCCTTGGGCTTACATTAGGCCGTGGTGAACAAGCAGGTCATCATCAACTTCATCTTGAGACATTGCAAAGTGTTTTTTGGCTTATACACAGCACCATATAGGTAATTTGGTATGTAGATTATGATACAGGTGCCCATTTGCTTCTAGTTGATTTTCATGGGCTTCCACCAGGCCGTGGTGAACAAGCAGCTCATCACCAACGTCATCTTCAACTCCATGCATAGGGGCTTTGCCCCTGTATTAAGTGGATGAAATTATTATATAGTGGGTTAAACTAACCCAAAAAGTATCTCTTATCTTTATTTTATTCGCAATTGAAGTAGGGGAAATTTTTTTTCTCATTCAACTGAAAATTGCTTGCTACTGAAGTGGATGAAATTTATTCTTAGCACACAAAAAAGGTTGTTAACCTTAAATAGTTTATTTTTGGCACAGTAATATCTTGCACATGTCCAAAGTAAAAAAATACCTTAAATAATGATAAGAGAGCACTCTGTTATTACCGTTTTTTAAAAAATAAAAAGGTATTTAGCTCTTAAATTTTGCACATTTTATCAATCTATCTGCTGCAATATGCAATATCTCTTTTTAAATAAATATAAAATTTAATTCAAAATTGAATTTAAATATTAAAAATAGTCAGTTCAAAAAATTCCTTTTTTTAATAAATATTTTTAAAGATTATATTTGTTTTTTCTTTTGAATTGTTCAATTGGTTAGGTGCTCTCTTATCATTACTTAAGGCATTTTTTACTTTGGACATGTGCAAGATATTACTGTGCCATAAATAAACTATTTAAGGTTAACAACCTTTTTTGTGTGCTAAGAATAAATTTCATCCACTTCAGTAGCAAGCAATTTTCAGTTGAATGAGAAAAAAAATTTCCCCTACTTCAATTGCGAATAAAATAAAGATAAGAGATACTTTTTGGGTTAGTTTAACCCACTATATAATAATATATATATGCGGAAAGACGGACGCAAAAATGAGGTAACTGGTTAAGCTGGCCTTGGCCGCCCGCCGCTTCGGGCAGGGCGCCAGACCTCCTCCGGCCTCCGGGCACGGGTGCTACGGCCCCTACGCTTCGCCTAGCATGCTTCGCATGCTAGGCTACGCTCCGGGGCCTCCGCACCCATGCCCTCCGGCCTCCGGAGCTCTGACTGCCCTGCCCTCCGCGGCAGGCGGCCTTCGGCCGCGCAAAAATATGTTCGCAACTTTACTAAAGAAAAGATTAACGCCGAAACTATTTTTAATAATCCAACAAAGAGTCAAGCTTGTAAGAATTAAATATCTTTTTGATGCGAAATTTAGATGAATCAGATTACTTACTTCTACTATAAAGTGCTCACAAAGTACTTAATGCTTAAAATACTGCCTTTGAACCAGGTGTGTCAGTTCAACAATTTCAAAAATGTTGTCCAATTTAGTTATATCAATCCAAGTAATTCGTGATTATCCCAGCAAACGCCATCTCGTGAATGTTAAATGAAAGAATTCACAAAAACATAAAAACACTGACTATATTCTTAAACGTATTGAAAGATTCCAATTGATGTGCTTGGCGTTACCAATACTTTTACAAATGCCTTGGTTTGTGACAGGGCAAATTATATTTCACTCATTGATCAGAATCGACAAATCAGTGAGTAGGAGAAAGCAGAATTGTCTAAGAGTGTACGCAGAACATGTTGGGCGGTGCGTTGTTGGGAAGGCTGATCTCAGCGTCGTGGAAAGGTGGGATGGTCAGTGTCGTGTGGACCAGGCAGGTATACGGCCGATTGTACGTTTGAAAACGCACCTGCAAGTTGTCCATCAATTACTGGTTTCGCGGACACTCTCAAACGGCCAAGAATATCATTCAATAGATGTGCAGGAATTCATTTGTGTTGGGTATTTTCATTTATTTATCTGGTGGCAGTGAAAAAATAATAAATATTTTTGTAATTCCGCAAGTATCTAAATTAGTATAGGTTTCGGCAAGAAGGCAAGACAAGGGAGAAGGCGTTTTCTGAGGAAAACAATTGGACCTTAGAGTTCTCGCCGATGTTGAGGTCAGCTATGAGGTGCAGCGTGACCTGGTCTCCTTGCACCAGCTCTGCTCCTTCGGCCAGCGTCAGCATGCCCGTTTGATAAACCTCCACCTCCAAATATCCCCTGCTCATTTACCATCCTCTTATCGCTTTTGGACAGTCAATGGGCCAAGGGAGACCCTTCGCAAACGTTTTGTCCACGGAAAAACTGCACCCAACCTCATCCAGAATAGCCGATGTTCGATCAGCCATGCTGATGCGGCCGCTGACATGAAGCTGGGTTTGCACCGTCAAACTGGCCTGGTTCCCCAGTTGAACCTGCAATCCGAAAACTCCTCTCATCAGCAGTCGATAAACGAAATAGAAAGCAAAATCGAAGACGAAATTGGGAATAAATATCAAACCGAGGTCTGGCCGTCCAGAATGATCTTGGCGGCAGGCTGAACAGAGATGCTGCCCTGATCGCCCATCATGAGCGTACCGTCGGTCTGCAGCAGGCCCCCGCTGGCCACAGAGACGTAGGTTCGATGTTTGATGAACATCCGCCCCCTGCCCTGGATCCGCAGCGCCGCCCCCTTCTCCACGTGCACCTCAAGACTGGGGCATGTTTTACGCACCCTCCTCTTGAGCCTATTTGTGCAGTCCCAAGCAGATACTTTTGACTTTCTATCGAGAGAAGAAATTTTAACAATTTGCCTATGGCGTTTGACAGCTTAAGATGCGTTTTGATGCAGATTGATTTGCAGTGCAGATAGTTTTGCGCAATGAGAAGGAAAGGAAGAACCTCGCTCTGGTTGCCGGAGGCCAGGAAGGCTTGTCCCTGGACCACCATGTCGCCGCCGATGATCCAGAAACTGCTCGGCCCGATCTTGAAGTCCGCCGCCGCTATCTCAAAGTTCCCGCCGGAGTTCACCTTCAACCAGCCTTCTGCTTCACTCCTGAGTTGTTGCTCCTCTCGACCCCAAGGCCAGGGAGCCTTTGGGGAGTACCTGAAGGACGCCGCTGTGCATGAGCATGACGCTGGTGGAGTAGCCGTTGCCCACGTTGATCACCCCGTCGCACTGAACCCAATCCAATCCCCCTTCCTCCCCACCAAATTCATCAAAACAATCACCTCAATGCGAGAGGACTCCTCCAGTATCACGAGAGTAGGAGCCCCGTCCTTTGTGCTGGTGATGGTGGCTACAGCTCCGGCAGTGGGTGTGACCAGGAACCGAGTCCGTGCACCCAGCGACAGCGTAGCCTCTTGCTGCATCTCGAAGCTGGAAGAAGGAGGGGTGGAGGATTAGGGAGGGGGCAAGGGGGAGAAGGAAAGAAGCCTGTTGGCAATCTCCAGGGTGGCGGAGCGGTCCAGGTTGACGGTGGTGCTGAGGCCCATGGTGAAGGTGGCGGTGGCGTTGACGACCGTGTCCTCGTCCATGTTGATCTGGGCGTTGCTCCCGATGTTCCACACCGCCGAACAGTACACCTTCAACCACGGCTCATTCTCCAACCGTCTGGACCAAACTGTCCCAAACCCACCTTGTCCCTCACACCCTGATTTTTCCCAACCAACTCAATTATTGCAACATTTTTGAAAAATTATCTGTCTAAAATGCTGTTTGCTGATGGTACAAGATTAATTTAGTATCAGCCAGGTGGGATCCTATGCCTGCTCGAAACATCTGGGCGCTGGGTGGAATGGGCACAGGTGGTTTCTTGATCGAGTAGGAACATGCCTGACCTTGACTAGGTCAAAAGCGCTAAGCATACCTGAGCCCTGTCGATGCCTTCGCGGAAGGAGTTTTTCCAGAGACCTGCCGCCTCCCCGGCAACCAGAACGCAGCCGGGGTCGAACACTGCCCTGCTGTTCTGGCCTCCAATCAGCTGTAAAGTCGCCTGCCAAACGGAGGATTCGACGGGTGCAGGACCGATGCGGAAGTAGCTGTTGAGGCCCAGTTTGACGCGACCGCTCACGCTCACCATGCTCATGTTCCCGATCTCCATCGCGGACCCGTCCTGTACCCAGAAATTATGAGAACTTATGGTCGGAAATGTGTGACGTGAATCACCTTCGCAAATTAGAACTTTGGATGGAGGGCACCCATTTTTGAAACTGTCATAATAGGACCAATCCATCTGCCCTATCGTTCAGAACGCCAACAGCATAGGTGGAGCCTTTGTCCTTGAAGCCGTCATAGAAGCCGCCGCTGACACTGCCGCAGGAGCGTCTGCCGCACGGCACGCTGATATCGCCCCATACCTGCAGGAGGACAGGACCTCATTTGCACGCTCCCATCCCATGCCTTCAACTGTTCACCAGGGCAGGCAGGAGCAGGAGCAAGGCACTGGCCATGTGGTCCTGTCGATGCTTGTGCAGTGAGGGAGGGAGGAGGCAAAGGCTAAGCACATAAGTGGTCGGATCTTGGATGACAGACGGCCAGTATCCCACGCAACCTTCCGCTTCTTCATTCGTCGAAAATCCACTTAGCTCTGCCGTCATTGCTGGTTTTGCAGCATGGGTCAAGAATAAAATAAAAAAATAAACAATTTTCTGGAAACGTTGGGTGTTTTTATGTTTCGTTCTGAGCCTGTTTGCTTGTGAGCTACTGGCACAGCTTTTCAATGAAGCTGCACAAGTCTGGCGTGTGTGTAAGCGCCAAAGTCTAGGCGGCTTAGTTTTGAGTTGAGGCCTGCCGCTTTGCCAGTCAAAAAGACTGGGATACCGCCGCCGCATTTCAGACATTTTCACCAAAGGTTGGTCCAAAAAGGACATGCTGAGGAAACCTTGACGGTGAAGATGTTCTGACAGCCGTTTCATTCAACTGAGGTATGGTTGGTGGTGGCAAAGTTTGCAAAGAGGCAAAGGGCTCGCCCGTTGGCTGAGAAAAACTAAAAGCTGGAGAAATGCTCTCGGTCCAAGTCATAGAAATTTTAAAATATCTGACAACATTAAAAATCTTCCTAGAGAAAATGAGCAGAAAAATGGCACATGAAGAATGAGGTAGCGTTAGCAACTTTTCTAGTTACATGGTAACAAATAGATGTCTTTTGTCTTCTTGAGTGTAAATTTATGATCGGAATTCTTTCGATAAATGAACTTTTGAAAATGAAAAAGGGGGTCAAAAATCTCAGCCTCAGAAAACGCATCAGTCAATTCCCATCTTAAAAACTAGTAAACAAATAGTAAAGCAAGCTAAATTTTTAAAAAAAACGTCATCAAGTAATGTGTTTTAGCGTCCGCATTTCACACCCGACAGTCACCGTCATCATAACTTCATTTCAACGAATGAACCATAGATAGAAGCAAAATAAGGGCAGCTGCTTCTTTTCTCACCACTATAGTATCTGGCCATTGACAGTCAAACATCGTCGACCAACAAATCAGTTAATTGCTGTGATAACTATCTACTCTGAATAACAAGTCATTGCCGACGCACTTTTCAAGACATTGTCAATGCAATCGTTGTCTTGCTTTGTGGCAAGTTGATCTACAAAATGTTTGCAGCAGAAATGCAGTGACTCCTTCCCGGCTTTTCAAAGGCAAAATTACTTTTGTTCGGTAACTATTTGATCAAAGCTTTTTCGGTAACTTTTCGATTTGTACGAGACAATTCAAAGGGCAGTAGCGCCAGTGGGATAGCAATTGGCAGAATGAGGCGGGAGTCCGTTGGGCACTTCGAACTTCACCACCGTGTTGGCCGGCACATTGATGGGCGCGTAGAGGAAGCAGGAGTAGGTGGCGTTGATGCCCTTCGCCAGCTTGAACCAAACCTGAAAGGCCAAGGTGGGCTCAGTCTAGTGTCAAACTAATGAGCCGGGAGGAACTCTGGAGAAATCCCCGACAGTGATGGGAGCCATGCCGAGGATGGTGACTCCTTTATCCGCCTGGAACGTCGTCGCCAAGCCTAGCGTCATCGGATGGTACAGGGACATCTGGCAAATGGGCCACGTTTTGGCTCTTCTTTTGATCAATCAAGCACTGGCCAGCCAAGAAGCCGACCTTGGACTGAAGAAGGATGGCGGCGCGATCACCGATGGTCACCGAAGCGCTGGTGTCGAACTGGCTGGTGAAATTGAGCTGGGACTGACGGCCGATCATCACCTGGGCCTTCTGAAAGGGGCCTCCTTCTACTGAAAGGCCTGAAAGGAATAGAAGGGGAAAGGTGCCTCTTGAATGGTGGCCTGAGCCCCGGCGGCGATGGATACGATAGCGTTGTCCCCCAGGCCGATGCTGCCGGCCACGTGGAAGGTCCCGCGGATGTCCAGGTAGGTCCGCATCCCCATCACCACCGAGCCTACGCCTGTCACCTGGATCTTCCCGCCCACCGCCGTGTGCACCTGCCAGCCAGAGCGATTGCAAGTTCAGGGTTCCAGGGTATCAGAGGATGAAAGCAGCAGCAGCTCAACCTCACTCTGGTTGCTGGACCGCAGGTGAGCAGTGCCGTCAACCGTCATCTCCCCGTCGATGATCCAGAAACTGCTCGGCCCGATGTTGAAGTTGGCGGCACGGATCTCGAAGTTCCCGCGGCTGCCCACCTCACATAGCAGTCCAAAATTAACGGCTGCTAAGGTGAGGAAAGCTGAACATAGAGGACGCCGCTTTGATCCACAGAGACAGAGGTGGCCAGGCCACCGCCGATGGTGATTGTGCCGTCGCACTGGATAAACACGGCTGCTTGCTTTTGATCACTGAATGTAGGAGGGAGGGGACTTGGATGCGGGCAGAGTCTTTGAGGAAGACTTGGGTGCCGCCGTTTTTGGAGCTGGTGATGGTGGCGACGGCGCCAGCTGAGGGGGTGACCAGGAACCGCGTTCGCTCCTCCATCAACAGCTGGGCGTCCTGCTGGATCTCGAAGCTGCAGAGACAATTACAACTCTTTTCGGTTCTCTCATGAGGAATTTGTAAAGTTGTTTGTTGTTGCTCTGCTCTGTTCAATTCAAAAATAGCATGTTGATGTTTTGCACAAAGAGTGGTCTCGTCAATCTGATACATTTTTGGCGATGGTATGATTTTTAATAACTTGATAAGGACAATCTCTTGTTGATTCTCTTTTTTACGGCAACTTCTAAATCTCTATAAATTTTTGGGCTGGCTCCTAGAACCCCCCCCCCCCCAAGATCCCACCAGTACTTTGCCGGACAATACACTTTGCCGGACTATTTGTTTTTTCAATTTTTCTGAAGTTCTTGTTTGGCTTCGCCCTACTCCTGGTACTATTGTCAGTCCTTGGTACTCCACGACTGGAGGGCGTAGCCGTAGTAGCTCCCTATCGGTCGCTACGAAAACTACAAGTCAAAAACAAAATGTCCGGCAATGTGAAAAGTCCGGCAAAGAACTGACACCCCCAAGCCCTCCAGTACTTTGCCGGACAATACACTTTGCCGGACTATTTGTTTTTTCAATTTTTCTGAAGTTCTTGTGTTGGCTTCGCCCTACTCCTGGTACTATTGTCAGTCCTTGGTACTCCACGACTTATGGTGGTAGCCGTAGTAGCTCCCTATCGGTCGCTACGGCCAAGATAAGCCTCCAAAAAATTTTGGAAAAGGAAATTTTGGGCGGTCCCAAAAAGTAGTCCGGGAGTGTTCTGGCCCCGATAACCCTCCACCCCGCTCCCGGACATTTCCCAAAGTTCAGAACACTCCCGGGGGTTTTTCTGAAGTTCTTGTGCTGGCTACGCCCTACTCCTGGTACTATTGTCAGTCCTTGGTACTCCACGACTTATGGTGGTAGCCGTAGTAGCTCCCTATCAGTCGCTACGGCCAAGATAAGCCTCCAAAAAAATTTTGGAAAAGGAAATTTTGGGCGGTCCCAAAAAGTAGTCCGGGAGTGTTCTGGCCCCGATAACCCTCCACCCCGCTCCCGGACATTTCCGAAAGTTCAGAACACTCCTGGGGGTTTTTCTGAAGTTCTTGCACCGGCTACGCCCTACTCCTGGTACTATTGTCAGTCAGTCCTAGTGTCAGTATATACACCCCCACCCCCAAAATATACACCCCCCCAAGAATTACACCCCCCAAGCAATATATATTGAAAATTTCTCTTTACATATCTCGAAGTTTAAACTCACGGAATTTTTATGTAGATGATTAAATACCTACTTTTTTTACAAACATAGTTAGTCTATACCGCTATATAGGGCGTAGCCAACACAAAAACTAAAAGGCTCGTCCTTTGACTGTGGCAGTACCTACTAGTTAGTCCTTACCGAGTTCATTGATGTTTTAAAGTGATCAACTCGGTATAGACTAACTATGTCCCTCACGAGCCTTTAAAAAAGTCAGGTGGCTACGCCCTATATTGCGGTATAGACTAACTAGTAGCATTACGAACACGGTATAGTCTAACTATGTTTCAAAAAAGTAGGTATTTAGTTGTTTAGAAAAAAATTCGTTGAGTTTAAATTTCGAGATATGTACAGAGAAGCATTTTGAGCTAATAAAATTTTTTTCAATAAATACCCTTTGGGGGGGGGTGTAATTCTTGGGGGGTGTATATCTTGGGGGGGTCTAGGTGCCAGCCCATTTTTGAACTCCACGCTCTATCAAAGATGGGTGAACAATATGCAAAATTGGACTCACAAAAGCTCCAATCGTAACGGGATGTCAAAATTATGCCAATTTTTTGACCGCGAAGCGGGCCCGAAGGGCCCGCTTCGCGGTCTATACATGTGACTGACTTTTTGTCCATATATATATTTCTGTCTGGAATGGCCGGGGCCCTGCGAATTCTCAACGGATTTTGACGAACTTTTTTTTCCTGAAAGCTAAAGCTTGCCGCTTGGATCCTGGCAGGGTGGAACTGGTGCCCGATTATTTGAAACATCACTTTTTTGAGTAGAAATTTTTTTTCCCTTACATTTTACTTTTTGCTCTGTACTGGCTAAAGTGTTAAGATTTGAACAGAACACTTGAGTTTTTGTGTTCACAACTCATATATAACGGTTCCAAATCTGTGCTTACTTTTGTAATTGGTTGAGAAACCACAGACTTTTCCTTTTGAGTGAAGAATTGACATGTTTAATGGCTGAAAATTGCACACAAGACTTGAGTTTTTTTGTTCACAATTCATAACTGCTGATTCTAAATATGTGCTTACTTTTGAATTTGGTTGAGAAACCACAGACTTTTCCTTTTGAGTGAATAATTGTCATATTGAACAGCTGAAAATTGCACACAAGACTTGAGTTATTTTGTTCACAGTTCATAACTGCTGATTCTAAATATGTGCTTACTTTTGAATTTGGTTGAGAATGCTCCCTCGTGCCAGCCCATCTTGCGCTTCGCGGTCACCTATTGCGCTTTGTGCGATTATACTTGTTTTATTTGTTTTGACATTACACCCTTAGAGCCCTGGCAATGCGGCCATAACAGTAGTTTCGCTGCTTCGCAGATATTTGACAATTTGAAAATTAGTTTTTTTCTGTCATTTTTAAATTTGTTGCAACATTTTGGTCTAGAAACAGCAGAGAAAAGAAGCAAAATGGGGTGCGCCAAATGAACTATGTATTTTTGTAGGAATTAGAATCCTACATCCTAAATGTTTGACCCCCTTTTTTATTGCAGATTCTTAATCTCCATATATTTTTATGTAACTTCAAAGTAGCGTTAAAAACTACTCCGAAATGGCTCGCTACAGCTCCAAACGTGAAAAAGGGTCAAAAATTTGTCAAAATTCGTGTTTTAGCGAGTTCAAGTGATTTAACTGACCAACGTTTCAGCGTTTTTTTCATGCAAAACAATATCAAAATGGGTATTGATCGACAGCTTACGAATTTGCCGACCTACCTGCGCCATTCGTTTGACTTTAAAGTCATAGTGCCAAAAAATGCACCTCATCCAATCGAGCTCATATTTTTTCCTAGTTACAGGCCAACAAGTTAGGAGGCCAATCATACTCAGTTTTTTCACGTTTGATAAAAATTTTTGGGAAAAAATTCCTAAAGTTTCCTGTGTTGTAGCATAGGAAAAGGCCAATTTCGGAGCTAAAAAAATCGTAGAAAATCTCAGGAGGCGGCCACACCTTGTGCAGCTTAACAGTGGCTGTGAATAGGTAAAATCTCAATATTTAGCCAATAAAAATGGGCTAAATCGATGCGCTGTGTAGCGGGCAGCCCAAAAACTGGCAAAAATGGGGATACGTACATTGGCCAAGGACCGGCTTTTTGACATACCGCAAAAACACCCACATTCAGCAGCGCATAGCTCCGCTCCAGATAGAGCTAGCGGGCTCATTCGACGCGTCTGGGTCTCAGCTTTCCAATGTTGGTCTCCAATTGGCTCTACGGCAATAACAACTCGAGAAATGGCCAATTTTCTGATGCCCATTTTTAGAAGTTTTTGCCTTATTTTCATGATTGTAAACATTCTTACACATGTGAGAACTCAATTTTTGAAATATACGCCCCATAATTGACCCATAAACATAATAATTAGTCAACTATGTTGACTTGCCCTCCTAACTTGTTGGCCTGTAACTAGGAAAAAAATATTGGCTCGATCGGACGAGGTGCATTTTTTGGCCTTGTGCCTTTAAAATGTGCTTGAAACAAAAACGCTTCATAACGTGTTGACAACCAAAAGCTCAATTTTTCAAATATTATCAAACATCATTATTTTAATGCATTCAACATGCCTATTTGGAAAATTGACCATTATTTTTGATTTTTTTCCTTTTTCGCATTCAACACGTTAAAGTAGCGTTTTTCGTTTCTAGCAAATTTTAAAGTCAAACGAAAGGCACATGTAAGATTGTTCGCTTTCGATCAATACCCACATGGCCATACTGAGTTTTGCATGAAAAAAGCGCTGAAATGGTTAGTTATGTAGCTTAAACTCATCGAAATTCAAGTTTTGGCGTATTTCTGACCTCCTTTTACCTTTGAAGCTGTAGCCAAACCAATTTTTGAGCATAATTTTCTAGCTTCTCTCAAAAAACGTCTCTTAAAGAAAAAATGGTAGCTGTTTAAGGCAGAGGATGGCGGTAGTGACCTGTTGGCCAGCTCAAGGATGGAGCTGTGGCTGAGGGTGACGCCAGTGTTGGGGCCCATGGTCACCGTCGTGGTCACGTTCACCACGCTGTCCCGCCCTATGTACACCGCCGCCGATTGCCCCAGCGTCCAGACGTTGGAGCAGTAAATCTGTCAATCTCCTCATAGTCAAGTAGGTTCAGTCTGGGCCACAGGCTAACCTGAGCTTTGTCAGCTCCCTGACTGCCCCTGGGTCCCTGTATGGTGGCGTACTGCTTGAGGATGGCGTTGCAGCCGCTGGTGATGTCCACGCGGCTGTTCTTGCCGATGAGGATGCTGGAGCCGACGCCCATGATGACGTCCCCGTCGTTCCGCACCTCGCTCATGTCCCCAATCACCACCTGAGCTCCGTTCTGCAGCATTACATCCCCTCCTTTATCCTCCGCCCATACAAACTGGAAGCTTGGCCCAACCTGGCCAATCTCAGTCTTGCCTGAGCCGCCGTAGAAGCCGGGGCTGAGGAAGCCGCAGCGAGGGATGGGCGATGTTGTGCTGGCCCAGTAGGGCAGGGTGGGCTGTGGGCCGCTGCATGGCACCACGATCCTCCCATTAGCTGCCTGCAATCGATTCATCTTCCTTTGGACATCATAGCTTGGCTCCATCTACCTGACAGAGACAGAGCAGCAGACCCAGCAGACTCAGCATGCCTCTCCGCCTTTGCTAGAGAACACTGCAACTGATCTGACGGACGCCTAAAGGGATGGCGCAAGCGGCCTATCCACTCCCACCTGGCCTATCCCACACTCCCTTGGCCTAAGCTAAAGTGCAGATCCCGTCCGCCCCTCGTAGCGACGGGGGACGACATGCGGCTTTAATCCATTCAACGAATGAAAAGGCTGTATAGGCAGGGGGCAAAATAGTGTAGGTGCAGTGCCTGGAAGTCCAGCTGTGGCCTATCCCACCGGCCAGCCTCCCCCTCTACAGTGCCTGCGCGAGAAGTCAAACAGAGTCCTCCTGCCTCCGAGTCCTGGCCATGCTGCCTCTTCTCCTGGTGGTGCTGACCTTGGCTGGTGGAATCCGACTCACGTAGGCTGTAGTTGCAGGTGTTGCTGCTGGCTGGTGGCGCAGCTTCGAACTGCTGCAGTGTAAGCAGGAGAGGGTTGGAGGAAGAGAGGAAAGATGGGAGCATTGCAGAGCTATTCGAACGCTGGGAATCGGGTGGGAGTTAGTGGGTGCAGTTGTCGAAACGACGCCTATGGCTCCGCCTCGCCCAGCGGCTACCTCAGCGTCAGTGGAGAATTCAAGTCACTTTTTAATTTCATCAATTCAAATCAGGCCTCATTGGCTCCTAATTAAAAAAATTTGGCAGAAGTTTGAATTCCAATTCAAAAGGCTTCTGAGCATCAAAAAATAAGCTCTGTTTGAAGGCGCTCATCCAACAGCCGCCTGCAGCTGGGCGCATTCACGGGGGTCTTCCTGGAGCCTGCGGAGGCGGCCACCAACATGGGCGGCAGTTGGGAGATGCGCCAATTCGCGGACTTCACACCCAGCAGCTACAGCTACGTCTACCTGGGACCCAGATGCGTCCTGTTCATCGACGACTCTGGATCGTTTGTCGATGCCTCTCTACCAATTCACTTCCACTAAGTCGGTCCCATCAACAGATTGGCAGCCCCCCTGAGCAGCGCAGAAGGACAGGTGCTGGTGGACTGCCAGTACATGCGGACTCTAGGCGAAGAGGACCTGGAGATCAGCATCATCGTCGGCGAGAACAGCAAGATTGTTCTAATTCTTTCTAATACTGGAAATGGACATTTAGTAATGCTGTCATTTTACTGAATGGCAGGATACTATATGACCTATTTCCCCTTTTGATTCCCACACATTGGGCTTATATGCTTGTTGCTACACAGGTGATGGAAGCCCAGTCCCGACTGATAGTGCACGCCCCTTTGGCCATAGACGCCAAGATCAGCCTCACGCTTGCCAGAGGCGCCGCCATCATCGTGGAGAACGCCTTCAGCATCAAGGACCAGGCTCCCAGCCTGCCCCCAAACGGCTGAAGAGGCAGATAACGTGAGCAGGCAATGCAGGTGATCGTGCAAATGGGCGACCACTCGCTGATCAGCATCACGGACACGGCCACCGGCTACGTCACCTTCACCTCCTCCAGAGAGCGCTTCCAATTCACCAGGTCAGTTCGACACCCTTCGAATGCACCGACTTGGGGTGTGCATGGGATTGAGAGCAATTGCAGGGTGACACTGGAAGACTCAGCTCGTCTAGATGTGGCCGGGCGACTGACGGTGGGCATGGGCGAGGCGACCACACTGCTCATTCAGCGTTTGGGCTTCCTGAACATCACGGAGATGGGCACCGTCACCCTCATGTCCTCCCTCTTCACCATCGGCCAGAGCAGCTACTGGATCATCGGCGGTTGGGGAATCATTCTCTTTTGATCTATCAAAATAACAGAAAGCCACCAAAGAAAGCCCAAAATGTCCATTAGCTAAAAAAGCTTTATGCAGGCGAGTTCTTCTTCGACGACGCCAGTCACCTCTCCTCGGGCACCCAGAGCAACCTGACCATCGCCAACGACCCCAAGGACGCCAAGAACAGCAGCAGCCTATCCACCATCCTCGGTGCCCCATCCATCCTATCCCACCTCATCCCCACTCTTAGCCTCTTCTGACCAGGCGGAAGTGTGGAGATCGGTGACCGGAGCTCAGTGCTCATCACCGGGGTTCTGACGCTCAACGATGCCCTGCGTCTGGCCGAGTTTGCCCGCCTTGAGGTCAACTTTCCGGCAGAGATCAGCTTCTCGCCAAGTTTCTTCAATTCACCCCCCCCCCCCCTTGCCGGGGGGGCGAAGGGATGCCTGTTATACCAGTGTCCCAAATCACGCTGGCCAAGTCCTCACAAGCCTTCCTGAACGGGGACCTGGAGACCCAGGGCTCCGATTTGGTTCAGGTTCAAATTAAATTGAATTTCTGCCATTAATTTGGGCAGGAGGTTCATTAAATTGGCTGCCAGGTGGGCATCTTCCTGGATCATCACGCCAGCTTCCGGCAGGACAGCCATGTGGCCATCAGTCTGCTGGCTGCTATTAGGGTGTTAATTTATCCTTATCAAGCCAAACAAGTTGAAACATCAGCAGCTGTGGTAGGTGGGCGTTCGCTCCTCGCTCCAGCTGAAGATGACGGCCAAGTACCCGCCGACTGCGCGCATCTACTGCTTCGTCTACCGAGACATCGTCGTCAATGACTACACGGACCAGGTCAATCCCCTCTTTCTGCTCCCGAGGAAGCGATTTAGTGATTTCGAAATTAGCGTTTTCCCACCTGGGATTTCGAAGATTAAAATGTTTGAAATCCCAGGAGGGAAAACGCTAATTTTGTGTCTTTCATTTTGTGCATTTTCGGGAGTCTGCCTTTTTCCTTCCAGGTGATCGAAGTGGCCGGCAACACAGGCGGCAGCTCCAATAACCCGGGCATGACCTGCGTTCGTCAGCTATAATTGGTTGTGATTGATTGCAACAGAGAAGGCAGTAAATCTTTTCACCAGTCTCCAGCCCCTCCAGATTAGGAGTCCTGGCAAACATTCCACCAATTCTACTCTCCTATGCCACACAGTGCCTGGCCATGAAGCAGCAGGGAAACAGCGAAAATATGATCGGCCTGGTCTACCTTCTCGGCCTGGTTCTGAGTCAGCAGGCTAGCTCATTCTCCCATCCTCCTCCAATGAGTCCATGAGTGAAGCGACTGAAGTGGCTGCTGACGGCTGGGCTGACGAGCGGCTACTACTCCCCGGGCCAAGTGGTGGTGGACAGCCAGAGCCTGCTCAGCGTCGCCAGCTCCGGGGCCCTTCGACTCGGTGCCCTCTCTCATTCTTAGATTGCTGCCTCTCTCAATCCCTACCAATCTCTCTACAGACACCCATCCCCTCCCCTTCTCCACCCTCTTTGCCCTCCTCCTTTTACCCTCCCAGATGGACCCCAGGCGAGATGGCTCGGGCGGACCTGCAGGGCGGTGCCGTGGTCAGCCTGGCCTCCGGCTCCAACCTGGACTTCGGCGCCTACACCCACGCCACTCTCGTAGCCTTCCTTTCCCTTCTTCCCTAGCCCCCTCCGATCACTCCACCCTCAGACCTCCGGCTGCTCTGTGCACCTAAAGTCTGGCGCCCAAGTCTCCGTGGGCGAGGAGGGCCGAAGGGCTCAGTGGGCCTGCGCCGGTGGCTGGACGATGGGCCAGGGGGCGGGCATCCGCAGTGCTCCACAGGCTTCCTTCAGCCTACAGCCTCACTCCAGTCTTGTCGTAACCCCATACCCTCTCATTGACCTCATTTGATGGTCTCGGAGGGAAGGAGGGGATTTGTAGATGAACCAGAGCTCCAGCATGCGCCTGGACTTTGCGGCGGAGTTCAGTCTGGAGAGCAGGAGTGAGCTGGAGCCGTACACGAGCCTGGAGGTGGGGCCGTCGGCCAGGATGCTGCTGCATCAGCCGGCTGTGGCGGCACCGGTTGGGGAGTAGGGGTTGGAGGAGGTGGGGAGGTGGAGGAGATGGTTTGCCAGCTGATGATCCATTCGGGCTCCCACCTGCGACTGGCCGACTCGGCACTCTTCATCTCCAACGGGACCACGGAGATCGGCGACAAGCAGGCCACCATAGTATGGATAGCCTAGACTGAGACATTTTCAACAAATTCTTGAACTAATTCATTTGACGAAATCTTTGAGCAAATTCTTTTGAAAATCTATTTGGAAAAATTTTATTCAAAAAAAATTTTAAAAATTAATTTAAATCAGGCAGAAGAGGGACGAAAGCAGCGACGCTACTTTAGGTACAAATTGCAAATAAATGCACAATTTTTATTTTATCAATATCTGAAAAGTGGCAAAAAACAGATGCGCAAATTATGAGCCGCCTTTCTACAGGTGGAGCTGGGGGCCAACGGGCATCTGGAGGTGGGCCCGGTGGGCCTGTTCCGCATCGGTTCCCAGGCCAACTTCAAGATCGGAGAGTCCAGCACCTGGCTCATCAAGGGCGGCCTCCTTGTGGACCACGAGAGCATCCTCGCCTCCAAGGTCAGTTGATTTGAGGAGAAGGTAGGGTGGGAAAGGGATGGGGTTGAGGTGCAAAGCAACCTGACGGTGACTGGCAAGGTGGAGGTCACCAACGGCGGTATCCTGAGCTTGGGCAGTCTTAGCTCCGGCGTTATACACGGCAGCATGCGGCCTATGCAAGGTCAGCACGGAATTTGGGCCGGGATGCGATGAGAAGGAATACGAGTAATTCTTTGAAATGCAAAAAAAAATTGTCCAATTAATTGTTCGCATTCATTTCCAACACACCGACAGTGTCGCAGCATCAAATCAACATTCTGTCAATCGGATGCCAAATACGACTGAAACATCATATTCCAGGATTCGTGGAGGTCGGGGAGGGCGCGGAATGGCAGGTGCTGGGCCAGCGGAGCTTCCTCAACATCCCCTCCGGAGCTCGCCTGAACATTGGTGCACGAGCCTCCCTCATTGTCCGACCCGGGGCCAGTCTCTCCGCCGTTCGCGGCGTCACCATCACCATACAGGTTAAGGGGGGAGAGGGGTGCTGTGGGGTACTGGACGGGGACTTTGAAGGAAAGAGGACAGCTGGAGGTCCAGCCCAATGTCGTGTGCACCATCAACCAGGACATGACCGTGCACACCACCAAGCCCGTCGTCCTCAAGTCCTTCGACACTACATATGGCTTCTGCATGTGAGCAGAGGGATAATAGTCTGTTTGTTGCAGTCTTCACTTGCCCAAAGCCCTTTGATATCCTTAAATTTTTGGGCTTTGCACAATGGAGGCTGGAAAACACAGCAACAACTCATAGCTGAGCCGAACAATGCACTTTTATCTTACCGATCAAAGCAAAAAACAGTCATCCGAAATCATCTGCCGTATTCAATTTTTATCATAAGCTGCACTCAAAAAGTGGTACCACTTGCATGATGGTCTTTCGAATTCTGCTCATCCTGTGTACAAGTACTGGAGGGCTAGTTTTTGCATTTTCCGCGTTGTTTAGGTCGAAACATCAACATTTTGAGTAGACATTTTCAAGGCGCAGGTATTTGACTCAAGATTTCGACAGATTGCTTGGGATGTTTTGTTTATTGTATTTTTGTCGCAATTGTGTTCCTGAATTTAGCTTTGATCGCAAAAAACCCTCTTTGGCTGTGCTAAAATGCGGACTTGGAAGCTTGGCTTAAGTTCTTTCATCGCAACTTTGTTTTTTTGGCCCCTATTGGCTTCTAAGTATCTAAGTTTTCTAAAAGTTAACACTTGGGACTGGGTTTGATCCTTTTGAGGCTTGCGAAGCAAAAGCACCCAGACCTATCAAGCTAGATTATTTTCAAAATTGTTTATTGATTGTGGTGAGTCTTTAAAGAAGTTTACTACAGCAAAACTGGAAGGTCAAGGCGAATCTGACATATGAAAGGCCAGGTTGCCCAGCAATCGCGGTCATTTAAAGCACTTTTGTTACTTGCCGTATTGTACATTAGCGGATCCACGATGCTTGTGCAAAACTGCTCTTCCTGCTCGTTAGCAGGATTATTGGACTCCCAGAGTGTTTCTGACACACCTAGCAAGCAATTGTGATTCGGCAGGTGGCCTGAGGCCGCGCAAAAACATTTCCAAATGGCTGTATATATGTCTCTCTCTACCTGAAGCTAAAAAAGGTTGCTCATTATCAAACCGTGGCCTAATATTTTTCAGCTCCTGAGGCCTATACCCTCACTGCCACCAGCTTCGATTCCTTTATCTCATTTATCTGGACACTGCCGCTACGTGGCTCATTTTATCCACCAAAGGAGCTGTGAAAACCCCCCAAAAATTTCATCTATCTTTGGCTAATGCATTTTGGACGTTGAAAAGCAACATACGGCCAGAGCCATTGATCCAGAACCATCCGGACGTATCATTGGTTGCATTTTTGGTGTAGCCCTTAATTCCGCCAACCCAAGCTTGATTGTATTTTTTAAAAACCTGAATAGCCTCAACAATCTAGGCAAACAATTTAAGTAAAATGTAAGGAACGAACTAACAATATTTGTGAAGGCGTTCATGATTTTTTCATGCACTTCTGTGCTGGGTATCGAAGCCAAGTGCCCGCAATGGGTCAGACAGTAATTTTCTGCCTCTGACCAGGTTCTAAAATTACCTTTTTTGCTTAGGAATTTTTCTGACAGGGCAAAAGAGTCGTGAACATTTCCACGTTTCCAAGAACTCATAAAGGTAGGTTTCAAGAACCCAAAAATAACACGCGAATCAAACCAGCGACCCCCCCCTCCCTTGCCGCAAAGCTGACAATGTGAGCAGGCTCCCTTGTCCCATCCCAGCCCTCCTGTACGAGTGCTTGGCCACTTCTCCCAAACAACCTTTTCGCACTGACGCTCCTATTGAATCCTTCGTAGTAATTGGACTTACTTTAACTCTGTACTGGCAAAGTAGCGGCTGCCATCGGGCAGGACCAAAGTTGGCGCAGCATAGCGACAGCTTAGATTGCGAGCCTCCGCTGTAAACAAGTATATGGCGCAGAGCGCAATGGCTGACTGCGGAGCTACTAAGCCCCATATATGTGTTTTTGTTGATGCATGGAAGTGCATCAACGTTTGCAAATCAAAAGGGTAAGTCTCTGGCTTCTTGAACTATTTCAAAATGAAAGGCATAAATGACTTGTGAACTGAAAAACCAGTCTTCTGTACTATTATCAACCGTTACTATTGCCACTCACACACTCACAAATATGCACACACAGTTGCGTTAGAAGCAGCCATGGGATGACACAGCTGATTACGTTTCTGAACATATCATGCATCATCGCAAGCATCGCAATCATGATACTGACCGTTTGTTTGCTACGATTCTGAGTCAGCTACCCTGTTCAGTTTTTGATTTATAGGTGAAAGTTATTCTATCATTGACGTTGGGCCTATGGCCGAGTGGATTGTGCGTTGGACTCGTGAGCAACAGCTAAGCATGCTTGAGTATTAATATAACTGGTACCATCGGCAGGCCAAATGTGGGGCTCTTTTCTCCAAAATTTGCAATTGCCTCGAGAAAAAAGTCAAGGAAATACATTTCCTACTAGTGGAATCTGCTGCTTGGACACTTGCATTTTGTTTTTGGCGCGCAGTTCAGTGTCTCTTTCCATGCGCGCCCAAAAACAAAATGCAGATGACGCAGCAGATTCCACAAGTAGGAAATGTATTTCCTTGACTTTTTTCTCGAGGCAATTGCAAATTTTGGAGAAAAGAGCCCCACATTTGGCCTGCCGATGGTACCAGTTATTTCTTCCACTTTTAATATAGGATAGAATGTATAAATACAAATTTTATATTGTTGATTATATGCTTAATTAAAATTTTATTCCATATATAAAAAATTGTAGAAAAAAATTGTTTAAAAAATATGACGAAAAAAAATATTCGAAATTGAAAAATACAAAGCAAAATTATTGGCACAACTTATTTTACAGAATTTTCTTGACTTATACTCTGGGCAGACGATTTTTGGGAGAAAATAGCATTAATTTTGGCCTGGCGATGGTACTAGTTGATTTCTCAACTTCAAAAAAACAAAAATAAAAATGAATGTTTGAGAAGGATTCGAACCTTCAAGTTTTAGCCATATGTGCAATCGCTTTCACCACTTCACCACTAGTCCATATGATTCATTGAGTAAATGAAGAGCTAAGATTAAATAAATACTTGAGGCCCAGGGACCCGGGGAAGGGGATGGGGGAAGAAATGAATACCTACTATCGTCCATTGAATAGATGCGGAGGAGGAGGAGGAGGAGAAGGAGAAGGAGGAGTTCGGACACATGGTTTTTTGCATTTTTCATGGGAAAATAATTCGTTTTATGCAAAAGTCAAAAAAAAAACTATAGTCAATTCGACGCTGCTCTTTCCAATGCAAAAAGAATCAGAAAGATTGAAGCTTCCTTTGAGGCGCTAGAGCCTTATCAAAATTAAGATCTAGCAATAACCCTCAAAACATACACCTGGGTCGAAAAGAGGGGCTGGGCGCTGACACTTCGCTAACGCTCGCTCGCGCCAGCCCAATGGGCACTATTTGACCATGGGCAAAATTTGTGACTCGAAAAAAGTAAAAGACCAGATAGTGAAAAATAGCCCAAATTGATTTGGCAAATGTGAAAGTGTGTCACTCAAAAGGGTAAGTCTGCAGTTCCTTAACCAATTTCAAAGGTAAGATATGTGCGGCATATGTGAACCGGCATATGTGACTTGTGAATCAAAACCAGTCTTTTGTGCAATTCTCAAGAATAGAGGTGCTACAGCGCAAAGCCTTCCGACCCAACAAAGTAATGTTTCGAATGCTCCGGGACTGCTGAAAAAAAGTTTGTGAAAATCCGTTGAGAATTAGCCCGTCTACAGCATTTCCAGAAATATATGTGAGGACAAAAATTTAGCAACCCCTGTAGACTGCGGAGCGGCCCTGTTGACCGCTCCTCTGTCAAAATTGCACTTCAACGCTTATGAATTAGTAGGCATTTTCTGAACCTGTTGAGGTCGTGGGCTTGGATGTTGTGATAGTAGAGGTTGTGGGCTTGATGGTTGTGGGCTTGGATGTTGTGGTTGTAGACTTGGTTGTTGTGGTTGTAGGCTTGGTTGTTGTGGTTGTGGGCTTGGTGGTTGTAGTTGTTGAGGTAGTGGGCTTGGTTGTCGTGGTTGAAGCTTTGGTAGAAAGTGTTGTGGGTTTAGCTGTTGCTGGTGAAGCTTTGGCTGAGGATGTTGTGGGTAAAGTTGTTGTGTTTGAGGCACTTCCAGTTGTAGGTGAAGCGAAGATGCCAGCAAAAATGATGGATGCCCTATTGACCACGACTCCATAGAGGAAGGGACGATCGGCCCGGAAGACTTTCGGAATGGCCTTCTTTCCAAGCACCTTCAGCTTCACTCCGCTTGCAGCTAGTGCCTCTACACCTTTCTCCGACACCTGCCATAAGATCACTTCTTTTTCCCTCCACCATATCTTCGACAAAATAAGAAATGTATGAAATGTCAGTGACCTCAAATGTGGCCCTGTGGAGCACTTTGTCGATGGCAATGCCGGAGCCGTTGGCGAAGATGTTGGAGAAGTCTGCCCGCCCAGTGAAAGCGTCTTTGAGGCCGAGTGCTTGGAGCGCTCTGTTCAGATTCATCAGTGGCGTCTCCACCTTCCACTTCGGCAGATGCACCAGCACTTCCTGCTCCCGGAGTCCGGTGGCCACTTCTTTCATCACTGACAATGCAGCTCAGCTATTGACGCACAGACTATCTTTGAATGGGGCACTACAGGCTGGCTGGAGCAGGCTGGGGAGGGTGGCATTTTTGGGCAGCATCACGATCAGTTCCTGCTTGTTGCTTCTGCTGTCGAAAGGCAGGGCGACGGCTTGCAGGATGTTGTTCTCAAAATAGGGCAGCTTGACAGCCATCCCGAAGGTCATCATGTCCACCGAGGTCTTTTCGTTTCTGCAGATCAGAAGGGCTCTTCAGAAAAACTCCACCAAATCCTGACCTACCCGCCTAGAAAGAAAGGGGCTTTCCTCGTCAGCTGGGCCGGGAAAGCGGTTTTCCAGACAGCCTGCCAATGGACAACGACTAGCATACAGGGAAAGCAGCCTAGGAATAGCCAGCCTTGAAATAGACGGCGTCCGCAACAACTAGACGCGTCGCTTTGTTCAGGTCAGCGGCAGCCACGAGCTTGACGATGTTGCCCTTCGTCTGCTGCGAGACCCAGTGGTTGATGACGTCCTCAGCCTGAATGATTCTGCCCACTGCTGTCACTCATTCATCTGGGATTGTTGGAGGGCAAAAGAGCCAGCACCTTGAGGGAGCCAAGGAAGTCGATCTTGGAGTAGAAGCAAGTGGCTTCTACGCGGCAGGATCTGACGAAGTCCGGTTTTATGACCAGCTGCTTCTGGACGAATAGTTTCTGGGCAGAGGAGAAGACACTGCTGCTGGTCTCCAACGCCGTCCGCGTGTCTTCCAGTTCCGCAGACACCTGCGCCGTTGTTCCCCCTCCCAATAGTGCCTAAAAATTTAAAAAAGTCTACTCAAAACTAGGTTTCTTATTTTGCATTTTAGGGTAAAACTAAACTGAAATTGAAATCGGTTACTATTTTGTGTTTTTGCATATTTTTGATCGCCGAATGGCCAAATGGGGTCACGAATCGTTGAGGAGAAGAGGCACTGCTTCCTTACACGCCCTAATATTAAGGACGGGGAATAAAAAGCCTGGGTTTTTCAGTCTGGATTTTTTCAGCCTGGGCGCTAACAGAAAAACTAAAAAAACTAAAACCTAGACTCGATCGATTTGCCTGATCTCCCTTTTTATACATGGCTGTTATGAGCCAATGGGAGCACTTTGCAAGCTCCCGATCTAGGACATAGCACAAAATTTATCTTTTTTTCTCATCCAATCATAAAAATGGGGGGTCAAAAATTTTGCTCCACTTCCCCCCAAAAATTTTGACATCTCGCAAGAAAACTGTCTTATCCCTGAAGGAAAAGAAAAGAGGACTGGAGGAATGAGTGTTTGCCTGGAATTGGTTAGCAGTCTCGCCAGCAGCCCCGGCATAGGCGGAGAGGAGTGCGGCGGAGATGGAGTAGGGGGAGATGAGGGGGTTGGGGCCATTCTGCTCCTTCACCAGCTCCGCCAACAGCTGCATCCGGATGATGCCTATATGCCCACCGGCCATTGCGGAGCAGAGCCCCAGCAAAGGACTGAGAAGGAGAAACGACAGCAATAGGTTGGCCATATGGGGGCTGGGCTAGTGAATGAATGCTCTGGAAGAGAAGCTGATCTCTTAGAAGCTCCTTGATTTGCATTCTCATTGCATGATAAACGCTTCTTTTGAGTTTGTCAGACAGTGGCGCGGGGTTTTCGCCTTTTGTTGAGCTGGCCACCATTAAACAAAAGATTTTCAGGCTTTTTTGGGCCCAGCAGCTGATGTGCTCTGGTAAATTCTGTTCAGTTCAATTGAGGTTTTCCATTTTCCAAGTCAATTTTCCATTTCCAAGTCAAATCTGCATTTTGAAAAAGGGAAGCCAGCACTTGCATAAAGGCGAGCTTGTAATCGTCGCAGGTCTCCTCCTCCTACTCCTACCTACATGTAGATGGCGCGTTTCCAGTACTCTCCCTCTTCAATGAGCCAGAGCCAGATCACCTCTCGAAGATTGCTCCCCTCAAAAGCCCTATAGTACCTCATAGGTAGCAGGATAGAATATTGGAATAGGAGTCAAACTGTAAGCTCTCGCTGCGTAGGTACTTTCCGGTGCATTTGCGTTCGCTTCTGCATCGTGTCGGAGCACTGAAAAAGGTAAGTTGAGGCTGACAATTGGCAGTAGGGAAGGTACTTGTAGACGATTGGCGTGAAGTTTGAGCGTGAAAGCGGCCTGGATGTAGCTGCGGGCGAATTTATGGAGGCCATAGATCTTGTAGATGTAGCAGCGGTGCAATGCTCTTACTGCTTGGTGTTTTTGTAGCGGTCCTGAGGTATTTTCTTCCTTGATACATTTGTCAAAATTGAGTTACAGTAAGCGACGGGTGTGTGTGAGCATAATATGCACTCTCATCGTATCCTGAGATGTATCCTGAGATCCTCAGATGTAAAATGAAATTAATGAGAGCTACCACAGGATAATTATCATGGTTACATCGAACAAGTAACAAAGTTGCCGCATGGAACATCAATCGTTTAGGTGTCACAGCTAGGAGTTGAGTGTGGTTGTCACGCTGCAGAAGGCGGCGTCTGCTCCGGTCATCTTCGCCTGCCTGGTGGCCAAAAGAAAGCCCAGGAGTTTCTCCAACTTGGCCAGAGACTTATGGCTTTCTTCCGTCAGCTCCTAGGCCTTGTCAGCTCCTTCTTGTTCAGCTGCTTCATCAGCTCCCTTCCCAGCGACGGAGTGGGCTGGGGATTGCAGACTGTGCTTCGAGGGAGAAAGTTTTGTGACCTCTTTTTCCCGGGCTTTCATTCGTGCCCTCGCGGAAGGGTACAGGCTGATGGCCGTCCAAGCTCTGCAATGGGTCATCAACCACTTTGTTTTTTGCGATCAATCTGAAATCAAGCCTCAAATTTAAAGCCCCCCAAAATGCCGCCCCAACCTAGAACTCTCGAAGGTGGGGATGTGAAAGAAGATGTGAATGTGATGATGGCCCGAACTTCAGCAGAAGGACCACTTCCAAGTAAGCGCTCACGAGGCCGGGTATAAAGTGCTTCTTCTGGTCGACTTCAAGCACCATCTGCTATCCCTTCCGCTCCCCAATGCTCCATCATGGAAGGCTTACGAATGAGGTGGAACGATATGCAGCGCAGGCCACGCCCAGCCGCCTGCCTCATAAGCCTTCTCTGCCTGCACAGCCTCGAAGCTTTTTTTCTCTGCCACTTCAGTGAGGTGATGTTTCAAATTAGCATTCAAGTAATCGCAAAACATCTCTCTAGCAATATGGTTCGAAGGATGATGAAGGTGCGCTGGTTGATGAAGGCCAGCATGGTCATGAATCCAGAGCTGCAAGCTGCTGGCAAATTATGCGCCGGCAAGTTAAAGATGAAGCACGAAACCTTTTTGTCATAGTATGACGAAGTGGTGTGTCCTTGTCACCTAGTGGCGAAGTGTGAATTGAGCGAGCCATCAAGGATTCTGCGCAACAACGTCCGCTTCATCACCAACTTCATCTTCCCCCAGTTGGTCTTTTGGCAACCAGTGCCCTGATGTTTCGCCGAGAAAACTAAGCAAATCTAAGCACCTAATGATTAATTGAAGCGTTGCAAGGAAAAGGGCAAGAATATGCGGTAAAATGCTTGCTTGGTGACGAGCAGGAGCTATTGAAGGATATCGGTACGATTGTAGGTGTTGACGAAGAAGCGCAGATAGCCCGTCCAATCCCCCGTCTTTAGGACAGTCAGCAGGCCCACCAGCAGACTGACGTAGTAGCTCTTCCGTCAACATTTTCCAACATAATCGAATCCAAAAGACTTAATAAATGGCTCTGGACCCAGACAAGGTCGTGAAGGCAAGCCAGGCGAGCAGCCATCAGCTGCTCCAACATGCTCCCTGAAACATCAGCTCGTTGGGTGAGCAGAGGGGGGCCAGGGGATGATTGAATGAGATGCGCTGGGGCGAAGGTGAGGTGGCCGATGGGCAGAGCTTTCAGCAGGGCCTACGGACCACGTCTTGCGCCTCCTTCCCTTTCCACATCAGTTCCAACTACAAACAACTACTTCATTGAAGTTCGATCGGCGTTAGGGCAATTTTGCGGTTCATTGAAATATCAGTATCTATACAAGAACCGTGATTTCTGCGGCAGGTTTTACTAAGACTGACTTAGTTGCAAATCAAAATTCCGTGGAAAAACTTGGTAATGATTTTGGGTGCACTTTTTGTCGTGTTCTAAGAAGCAAGCCTTTTAGCACTAGCTTCTTGCAAAAAGCTCAAGAGTAATAATTTGAGTTATAGGCAAGAAAAAAGAATCATGAGGGATTCAATCCTCTCCTGGAACTCAGAGCGATCAGCTTCAAGACCAAGCCTTCATAGCTCGCTATTAGCATTAAAGTGAAAGCTAAAGCAAGAAAACTTTTGGTCAAAATCAAGTCTGCCTTGAGCGAGCCTTCAAGGAAGCCGAATATGCATAGCAACGTCCTCTTCATCAGCAGTATTTGTTTATAATAAAATGAAATAATGATAAATTAAGAAAATTTTGTGTGCCTTTGCGAAGAAGTTTTTATAAAAATGTGCTGTTCTTCATTGGCCTTTTTCATCACAAACGGTTCAAAATGCGCCACAGACTGTAGTGACAGCTGAAAATACCCAGGAGAATAAGTCTAGCAGATAATAAATCTAGCAGATTTCGATGTATATCATATTGACGTTAATATAAGTTCGCCGGAAGAGGCAGCTGTAGTCGAAACTGCCACCGTTGTTGAAGGAGCTGCAAAAGCCGTTGCCGTCTTGCACGCATTCTGCTTTCTGCAATCCTTCCTTTTCCTACTCTTAGTATATTAAGGTGAAGTAAACCTTGAGGCATTGTTTCAGGAGTCCAGTTTCGGAGTAGTCGTTGACCAGGGAATCCAGCTGAGCACAGCAGGCAAAGCGATCGCCCAACTCCTTCAAGGCCGTCTGCACAAACTCCCGAGCACAGGCCAGGAAACAGCTGACGTCTGCTCGTTGCTGAAATGTGTCCTATAAATTAACATGGAGTTTGACATGGACATGGATTAAAAAGTCAGATATCGGAGCCTTTTTCAATTGACCAACTTTTTCATGATTAAGTTCAGTTGAATGAAGGGAAAAACATACAGCAGGCGGAGTAGAGGAGTAGAGGCAGCCAGTGTAGGAGAAGACTTGAGCAAAGGTAGCTGGCAAGCCGCTGTACGGATCGTAGTGCAGTATCGACTGGAGGCAGGAGAAGAATTGATAGCCGTTGCTTGTGCTCAAACTGGAGTTATAACAGGAGGCCTTGTACGGAGTGTCCTTCACCGGAGATGAAGGCATGCTGCCAAACGCCTGAACCTGCATCTCCGCATCCTTAAACTGTCCTCCTTTTCAATTCTCCTTTTTCTGCATTCATGTGAAATTGTGAACTACGGGGACTTGCTGTCTTCCTAGTCAAAGTTCTTCCTTCCTTCTCAGATAAACTCTGAGTGGCAGAAAAAAAAGATTGCCTGATATCCTTCTGCAGATCTTGCCGAGCCTTGCTTGGGCTGAAGGTGGATGGCTGTGTGTGTTAGTCGCAGGTTTGCAGCCGCCGGATGGCAAGGAGCCAGTGGTGCACTGCTTGTACTCGCACTTAGAGGCGTTTTATGAGAGGAGCACGAATGGTAGACCCATGGATTTTTTGACCCCCCTTTTTTATGTTGGGAATCAAAAGAACCATATATATGAAGTAAAATTCATCAATATACTTGGTGTACTCAATATCCAGGCCAGGGCAGCTCTGTCAAGTGAGAGGTCGCAAAATTGGAGTTTTTGGCGATTTTTCCCGTAAAACTGAATTTTCATGCTCATTTCTTTGCCAAAAGTACTCAAATTTGATATAAATCGATTCGTGTATATTTGCTGGACACAGGCATGCCAATAGTATTTAGATTTCTTACCAAAAAGTTTCATATTTTATCAAAAAACCTAATCAATGCCATAAAACGAAAAATTGAAATTACACAAAAAACTCAATTTTCCTCAAAACATTTGTTCAAAAGTCTGAAAACAGACATCGTCATCGTATTCCTCATAAAATTCTGGCCCAGGAACTACTCTTAAAATTGCCATTTAGGTATGTTCCAAAAGAGATAATAGCCCGAACTTGACGAGCATCAAAAATATGCCCCATGTTATAGCATAGGGCAATTTAGCAGATAGAAAATTTTGATGCTAAAAAACTTCCTGCTATTCAGTTAAACAGAATTACTCAATTTCCTTTTGTGAGCTATTCACCCTAAGCCTTATGCAGGTATTGAGCAAAAAAATCCTCCCCCCACAGCACTGCTCACCATTTTTCTGCAAATTCACCAATAGTTGTGCCAATTTGTTCTAATTCGAAGTTCTAGAGTTTGCATACGCAGCACAAACTTCTGCCACAGCAAGTGGCCTCCGTCACGTTGCAGACAAAGCCTCGACTCGCATCACAGCAGTTCAGCTGACCTAGCAAAGATGTCTATTAGCTTGTCATATAAAATATGGTGAAAATGTTGAATGGGATGATGTTTCAAAGTTTGGCTTAGTACTAGGAAAGGCTAGCCATATTTTGATACGTACCACGGGGACATTGCTTCGATTACACAAGGAGGGAACCATTGAGAGCGCAGAACTGGCCACAGGGCGTCCCCACCTCCGCAGTGCAACGGCCGCAGTAGGGCTGCGCACAGCAGGAGCTCGGGTAGCTGGAAGTAAACGATTTATTTGAAACAAAACAAGGCCAAGGCAGACCGAAGCAAAGGGTCGTGCGTGAAGCAAGAGCCGTCGTCGCAGGTCTGATCTTGTGTCGGACAGCAAGTTTTCAAGATTCCCAGGCACACCGGCAGCGTCTGAAAAACGAGTTGTCACCAATGTAATCATTTAACCGATAATATGGTAAATTCGGAGTCCAGTCGATCTAATTTTTGGGTTTTGAATGAAATAAAATTTATCGCCAACAAAGAAGTAGGCAAAGATGTGGCATAGTGTTATTGCAGGCATATTTGGTGCAGGAAAATTGGATATAATCTGCAATGGACGACTGGTGCAAACGGCATTCGTTGAAATGATAAAGAAGCCACTGTTGCAGCTAGTTTGAACACCTGGAGCTTGGAGCCATCTTTCACACGCTTGGCAGAGCAACGTTGCTATGCCATTTTGGCTCATAATACTTTGTTGTATGATTATATCGCATAATCGTAATTTGAAATCTTCTATATGTCAGTGATGCATTTGTTCAAATCACAGACAATTATAAAATTCTTATGTTCAAATGCATAAGAAGCTAGCCTAAACTATTCTGCGATGTAAAACATAGACTTTGCAGACCTCGTTAAATTTCTTATATGGTTCCCTTTGACTTGAAGTACCATAATTATATTCACTCAGGTTATGTCTGTACACACCACCAAGCCGGTTGGCCTCAATTCCTTCGGCTCCTATGATCAGAGGGAGAGGTGGCTTTGAGGCAGGTGACTTAGTAATGGATGTTGGTTTGGGTCATCTTAAATTTTAGTGATGGAGAAACAGGCTGAAGTTAGAAGCAGTTTGTGTTTGTCGTAACTGCAAAAGTTGTCAGTTGAAATCCGCAGCCTGGAAACGCATTGCGCCAATAGGGCTCAGTTCAATGATAGCTAGTTTTCTTTAGCGGCTTCGGCGTATGCCAAACTCATAGTTTCCATCGTTTGTTACAACATAAACGAAGGATAGACATCATTCTCGAAATCCGACACCTGATAAAAACTTGGATTGTCTGATTTTAAGTGGATGCATGAGTTATGGAGCCAAAACGCAGGTGTTCTGATTCATTGAAAAGCAGTTGAAATGCTCTACTTCCCTCCGTTTCTAAATGCTAACAACTTTTCATGAATGCAAACTCATTGACGTTCGCGAAATCGAAGCAATGGTCATATCGGTTGTGAAACAGGCTTCATATGCGTTTCGCTCTGTTTTGTCTTGCGACTGCAGCTGTGGCTACAAACGTTAATCTTCGGAACAACATTAAATAAAAGAAAGATGCATGCTAGAGCTGAAGTAGCTTGTGTGCAATATTTGACAGCATCCGGATCGAACACAGTGTCATGCAAAAAAAAGGCAAAAAGCCTACGACACCTGGTATTCCCAGGCGGTCCCCCATCCAAGTACTAACCAGGCCCAACGTTGCTTAACTTCGCAGATCGGACGGGATGCGGTGCTTTCAACGTGGTATGGTCGTAGGCGTCTCTCAATCCCCCATTCTAACTCTAATCACTGTACATGGTAGGTATGCAAGGGTATGCAAGGGTCTTCGTCACTGCGCATTTCTTTTACTAAAGATTTCCGTGCAGAGGAGCTATATGAGTACTTTGCTCCTTTTTGGAAGCCTTGGCTTATGTCAGGGCTCATAATTTTACCACTGAATGAATTCACTATTTGCAACCCATCAACGCTATCTGCATTTTTGGGCGTGCATGGAAAAAGATACAGAATTGCGCGCCAAAAACAATGAAACTGTCCAAGCAACAGATCCCACTTGCGTTAAATATTTTTTGCTTTTTTACTCGGGCCTATTTCATTTTTTTGAGGAGTGAGTGAGACCCACATTTGGCTTGCCGACAATACCCTATTGGGCTGGCGCGAACGGAGCTTTAGCGGAGTGTCAGCGCCCAGCCCCTCTTTTCGACCCAGGTGTACGTTTTCGGGGTTATTGCTAGATCTTAAAATTGATAAGGCTCCTGCTCCTCTCAGAAGAATCCAATCGTTCTGATTCTTTTGCCATTGGAAAGAGCATCATCAAATTGTCCAAAACTCGCGAGAAATCGCCCAAAACTTGCAGCAATCATTAGAAAATCACTCAAAACCATTTGTCCGAACTCCTCCTCCTTCTCCTTCTCCTTTTTCTCCGCATCTATTCAATGGACGATAGTAGGTATTCATTTTCCCCCCCAACCCCCTTCCCCGGGTCCCTAGGCCTCATGTATTTAGCTTTTCAGTTACACTAAGAAGTCATATGCACCAGTGGTGTAGTGGTGCAAGCGATTGGACTGCTGAATGAATCTTGGAGGTTCGAATCCTTCTCATGGATTCACTTTAATTTTTGTTTATTTCAAGTTGAGAAAATTATTGGTACCCTCGGCAGGCCTAAATAAAAGCTCTATTCTCCCAAATATCAATTGCCAAGAACCCAAGAACCAAAAAAAATCCCCAAAAATTTTGTAACCCAAGAGAAATTCCCAAAAAAAATTTAATTGGCCAATATATTTGCATTGTTCTTTTAAATAACCAAAAATATAAAATTTGTATTTATACGTTATATAATATGTTAAAAGTGGAAGAAATATCTGGTACCATCGGCAGGCCAAATGTGGTCTCTTTTCTCCAAAATTTTGAATTGCCTCGAGTAAAAAGTCAAGGAAATACAATTTCTACTAGTGGAATCTGCTGCGTCATCTGCATTTTGTTTTGGGCGCGCATGGAAAGAGACACTGAACTGCGCGCCAAAAACAAAATGCAACTGTCCAAGCAGCAGATTCCACTAGTAGAAATTGTATTTCCTTGACTTTTTACTCGAGGCAATTCAAAATTTTGGAGAAAAGAGACCACATTTGGCCTGCCGATGGTACCAGATATATATAATATTTGCTGCATAATGTAGATTACAGATTCTTCATCCTAATTTCCAGTATGATGCCAAAACAACAAAAGATTTTAAAAATCCGTGTCTCCCGATTTTCTTCGAAAAATGCGTGAACAGCTTTTTTGCATGCTGCAAGATCCCAAACTACCAAAGGCGGTGAAATCTTCAATTTAACAATAAATTGACCAAAAACCAGCGCTAGCCCAAAACACCACTAGCAGGGATACTGGCAACGAATCGTTTCATGTATGTTGCATTCCCCGCAGCAGCTTTCAGTACTGTTTCGCCAATAGACCTCGTCGATGTACACCGCACAGGGGCGCACAAAATGCGACGACAGCACCATGCCTTCCTTCACCACCTTTGCGAAGGTCCCGTGCTCAAAATCAGGATTTGCACCCAAAAATTGACAATGATAGGAAATGGCCACCTTCAACTGACAGAAGAGGTTGCCAGCAGCGTAGTCGGAATCGGAAGCGCAACGGTCGCCGAAGTAGCCGTCCTTGCTGGCGCAGTCATGAATAGGCTGGCCCTCGTACATGGGCCCGAAATGGTCAGCAATGCACATGCTGCAAAAATACAGGGTATTTTATTAATTTTAATCTGTTCGATCATTTTAGCTATCATTTTAGTGCAAAGTAAAAATGATTGAGGAATAGGGATATACTTGATCTCAGGGTCCTTGCCGGCCGTGCAGATGGGAAGTTGGCCTTTGCACTGCTTGTAGGCATTTACCATCTCCTTCGCAGTCGATTCCGGCCAAATCCAGCCCCATGCGAACGATGTCCCAGAAGCAGTCCGGGAAGTAGGCCGTTGAGTCTACCAGTCCCTAATTTCCCATTACTAAACGAAAACTTGACCTGGGACGAACCTAGGGTACAAAGGTGGTCCAGATTCATAAGGGACTCCAGTGAGCTCTGAGTGCAGGCTGTTGACTTTTGAGCCTCAGCTTGAAGGAGCTTCTGTTTGACACACTCGCTCAGTCAATGGCAACATGCCCGAACGTGCGAACATGCCTTGCTCGTTCGCGTTCGGGTTCGCCGAAAATGCCCACGAACGGGCTCCGAACGAGCTTTTGCCGAACGCGAACGCGAACCTATTGCGAACGAGGCATGTTGAGCTCGCGGGCATTTTTTCGCGAACATGCTCCTGAATCAGGTGGGATAGAGGGAAAAAAAGGTGGGAAGCAGTGTGGGAGAGGCCAGGCAGTGTAGGTATGTATGTCTCCTCTACATACGTGTCATTTTGTCACCCCCCTAGGGCCTTTTTAGGGCCTTTTTAGGGCCTTTTTTATAGGGACTAATTGGCCATTTGTTGCAGCTAAAAATTAAGAAATGAAGAAGGCGCAGTGCTCGCAGTCACAACCGCAGGGCCGGCCCAGGTCTCCTTGGCTGGTGCCTCTGCGGAACCTGCTGAATCGATCGAGGCGTCTCTGCCCCTACGAGGAGTCTCTGACACCGCCCACACCGTCTCCACCGTCTCAAGCAAGCTCAAGTCAGCGCTCCCAGTCTCAAGGCCGTCAGCAGCAGCACCGGAGGTGGATGGTCCCTCGAAGGAGAGGTCGATGGCGCGCTGGGCGAGTCCGAGGCGCTTCTTCGGCATCATCGTCTTCACAGCCCGGCCTGCAACTCCTTCACAATTGATGTGGGGAAAGGGGAGAGAAGAGGAAGAGGATGCAACGTTTCTTGCGTTTGATGAGTCCGCGTTCGACGGTGGCGGGCGGAGGGGACGTCAACTTGGGAGGGCTGGGAGAGGGGGCCGGAGGTCCCTGTCCTTTGGTGGTGGAGGAGACGATGCCGCCGGCCTTGTTCTCTTCGTTTCCGCTGCCGCAGAGTTCCTCGAGCCAGATGAGGTCGTCCTCCTTGGCGAGGATGACTCCAATGCTGGCGTTGGCGTCGATGGCCTGGTGGATGGCGAACTTGAGCTCCTTGATGGCGTCCTCCCCGTGCTCCTCCTCCAGATCCAAGACGGCCCCTGCCGCGCTCTCCAGCCGTCCGTCGATGCGCTGCATCAGGAGCTTGATCTTGGTGACACGTCCCTTGTCCATGGGCATCTTCTCGGCACTCCTTCACTTCTCTACTAACTATCTCAAATCAGAGCCTCAGACACGAATGAATGCCTCTCTCAGAGCAAGAGGAGGCACCCCTGTGTTGCCTCACCTACCGCAGGCCACCCCCAGAGGACGCAGAAACAAGCGCCAGCTCAAAAATGTGTCAAAAAACGCTTAAATCTAATTTTTTTTAGCAGGTTCGGAACATGCCCATGTTTGGAACTTGCCCCTCAACACGAACGTAACATGCCTTTTTTGTGCGAACCGGCCCCCGCGAACCGGCCCCCGTTCGCGTTTGAGGGATCCCGGACCATGTTGCCGTTGACTGCACTCGCTCACATTGCCCGGCAGGCTGGCGGAGGCAAGCAGGATGGGCAGGCTGAGGAACAGGTACTGCAGCATGATTGTGTTAGCGCCAGTGAAGAGGTGGGAGCTCAGTGAAATGAGATTGAGGCAGGGCAAGGGATTCAAGCTAGACAAAACATTTCCCAGCTCGTTTTTGCTTTTGTACTACTTCTGGAGAATATATGATTAAAAATGTTACGATAATCATGAGAGGAAAGAAAATGCCTGAGAATGTTAACTGCTTTTTTGGTAATTTCCTAACTGTTCCAAAGCTCGCTTTTTGGGCTTAAACTGCTCCAAATGCAGAAATTTACAGAAAATTTTGGCTATTTGGGGCAATTTCTGGCCAAGAGAGCATGACACAACAAATGGCAAAATGGCTGTCAATCGTCAAATATGTCGCCGGTGAATGCGATTTCAGGGAAGCAGGCGGCTAGTCCAGACCGGATCTCCGTCTCCTTCTCGGCTCTCAAAGAAAAGGCTCATTAGCCTACCATTGATCTCTGCATAGCCTCACCGCTGCACGATGGAGAATGTGGCCTGCGGACAGGAGGCTTGGCGATGTCGATGGGCAGTCCGTTGTTCTCGCAGTATCAGGCCGCAGCCCGAGCACTGGCGTAGGGTTTTGCCCAGCTGGAAAGCGATTGAATTGGATTCGAAGGATAGGTCAATATGCTCTGTGTTTTCCAATAAGGCAGAACCTAACCTAAGCTAGCCCATAAAAAGCGAAAAGCAAATGGTAACATTGAGGCAGGAGCAGACGTGATGGACGCCTTTATGGGCGTTGTAGGAGCCATCCCGCTTCCGCTCGCCCAAATGGCAGAGCTCTTCGCAGAGACTGCACTCCTGCGGCTTCCCCAGCCAGGCTTTCTTCGAATGCACTATTACCTTTTAAAGTTGTTTCATTATCCAGTTTTATTAAAAAGCAGAGCAAATTATTGAAAAAAGCAAGAATTGTTCGGTATAGGAACGCATTGGAAGGAGATAGACACCTAAAATGATATTCTGTCAATATGAGCCTTCCTACACCAAACTATTCACACTCGTTTCTAACTATATGGAACACAATTAAGAGATTTAGAAGAAATAGGAAAATTTCAAAAAAATAGTTCTTTTGATATCCATCCTCTAGCCAGTGACTGCCATCATCTCTTGACCCCATGTCAGTAGCTGAGAGAGAGACCTTGGGGTCCGGCTCAGGGGCATTTCTCCGCTGCTCAGCCAGACGCTGGGAGGGCTGGCGAGGCGGAGGAAGGGCGGCCTTTTGCACCGGCCTCTTCTCCGGCTTAGCTCGAGTCTGGAACTGCCAGCCCTCTGGTGGTGGACGGAAGAGGCATAGGGAACCGCGAAGTCCTTCAGGCCCAGACTGTCCAAGAGGCGCTCCCTCTCGGCCAGGTTCTTCTCTCGCACTGCCGTCATCCGTGCCAGTCTCATCTCCAGCGTCTCCTCGACGCCATCTGCCACGCGAGATTTTGAAAAGAAGAAGAGGCGATTGGCTGGCTCTACCTGACATCTTTGCGGTAGTTGAGGCTTCGAAGATTGTGGAGATGGATGGGCTGGTGCTGGATTGAGTGCGTGGAGACTGAGGAGGAATGCAAATATGCCGCTTGCGCAAAGAATGCAAGCAGTGTGGCTTGACGAATTGCATGAAAGAAGTAATGGGACAACCCCACTTGTTATATGGTGGAACAATTGTTGCCTGTTTCTGTAATGTTTATAGAAGTCGATGAAAAATGCGAAACAGATAAGATCATATACATTGTGCTGCTCAAGGCCTCAGGAAACCAATCTAGAAGCAGGGCAGGGGTTTGCCGTAACTCACAAAATGACACTCCATTACGAACGAGGACATACGATCAACAAACTGCTATTCAAGGCTTAGTATGTTTGGTGTTTGAAACATCAGCTGGTTGGGCTCAAAGCGCTGGTGTTGCCGTTATAGAATTCACCTGTGACAGGCTTGTGATCCTTAGTCCCTAGAAAGAACAAGTGGTTGAAAGAATTTTGCAGGATCCCTTCGTCCACGACGCTTGAGCAGGCCTTCATCGTCGAGGGCGAAGAGGGAGGTTAGATTTTCCAGGGCGATAGTCATTGTCTCCACAGGTCAAAGTCCATGAAGTGGATGGAAGTCGTGAGGTTGCTGATAATCATGGTCTTGAGGTAGAGAAGGTCTTGTGGTACGCTGGATGGGATGTGTTTTGGCAACTCTTCCCGGTAGGCTCACTCCCTGTAGAGTCGATTTCACTTATCTAGCCCCGTTCTCCCAGCATTACCTGACTCTGGCACTTGTAGAGAATAGACTATGACATTCGTGGGGGTGTTATCCTCCAGAAAATGGGATCAAAGCATTACACAGCCTCAGTGGTTATTAGACATGCCCGCAAATCTCTGATCAGTCTTCTAAATTTACTTGATATTATGCTGAATCAGTGAAAGATCTAGCTGCGGGGTGGCAAAGGCAGGTGTAGACGGCTCCCTGCTGTTGGGCAGGCTGTGTCGAAAGTACATACCTCACCATCACGCTCCCGCTGCTTCTTCCTCTCGTTCGATGCATCGTGGTGCCTTGCATCATTGCCTTGCCAGAATCCCGTCGGAGCTCTTGACAGTCTTGACAAGCTCCAGCTCCTGGTTCAGCCTACCGCAGCTCTGTAGGAAGGTGGGATCCTCCTCCACCGCTCCATCTCCTGGTCAGTCTTTTTGAGGGGGCGGCGAGAATGGCCGTCTCCTCGTCGAAGTCCGGCAGCTCCTCCACCCCGATGCTCCCCGCCGCCATCATCTCCTTCAGCTCCCACCGCTTCGCCGCAGTAGGAAGCCCGCCGAATTCTCCATCAGCTGACTGGTCTCCGAGGAGCAGGCTGGCTTCCGGGTGACGTCCTCAAACGAAAAGACATTGGGATGGCGTTGGGATGGCTGGAGTGAAATAGACAAGAGCGTTCGAAGAATTTTCATAAATGGTTATTAAAACATCAACCAACTTACCTTTGGAATAATTTTCAATTATAGAAATGATTATAATTTTTTGTTTATCTCCCAAAAATGATGTTAATGAAAGAAGTGGACAAAGATTAAAAATAAAGACTGCGCCAATGTCTGATAAATAATAAATACTGGTTTATTCTGGTTATTGAGGAATGTTTTTAAACTAATTTGACTGATTCCTAGCTGAACCATAAAGTTTTTACGGGTTGGTTACAGTTCCAACATGGAGGTGTATATATAAAAGATATATTATATATACACCTCCATGGTTTCAAATTGTCAGTTGCAAAAGAAATGCTAGTTCCACTCACGGATTAATAATCTCATGGAAAATAATTTAAATATCTAATGTCTGAAACATCAATCTTCTGGGCAGAGCTCGGACACAACTTCTGATGGACGGTCTAGGCTGAACCTACGCCGATTGAGGTCCTCCCTGGTGCCCTGGTCCACCTCCTTCATGCTCAAGGAGAGGCGCATCTGGGCGCCGTGCAGCGTGTACTCAATGGTGGATAGGTACAAAATTTGGGATTTCATTGGCCCTGCCCATGTAAAAGTCAGGCCTTTGGAATTTTTTGTAGCATTTGTATTGGCAGCGGACCCCATTTCTTTTAGGATTATTAGCACTTCATTGGATTTTTGCGCGGCCGCAGGCTGCCTGCCGCGAATGGCAGGACAGCCAGAGCTCCAGAGGCCGTAGGGCATGGGTGCGGAGGCCCTGGAGCATAGCCTAGCATAGCCATAGGGGCAGTCGATTTTTGGGAGAAAATAGCATTAATTTTGGCCTGGCGATGGTACTAGTTGATTTGTCAACTTCAAAGAAACAAAAATAAAAATGAATGTTTGAGAAGGTTTCGAACCTTCGAATTTTATCCATATGCACAATCGCTTTCACCACTACAGCACTGGTCCATAGCTAAGAGCTAAATAAATACTTGAGGCCCAGGGACCCGGGGAAGGGGATGGGGGGGGGGAAGAATTGAATATCTACTATCGTCCATTGAATAGATACGGAGGAGGAGAAGGAGAAGGAGGAGTTCGGACACATATTTTTTTGCATTTTTCATGGGAAAATAATTCGTTTTATGCAAAAGTCAAAAAAGAAACTTTAGTCAATTCGATGTTGCTCTGTCCAATGCAAAAAGAATCAGAAAGATTGAAGCTTCCTGTGAAGCGCTAGAGCCTTATCAAAATTAAGATCTAGCAATAACCCTCAAAACATACACCTGGGTCGAAAAGAGGGGCTGGGCGCTGACACTTCACTAACGCTCGCTTGCGCCAGCCCAATAATATATCATTTGAGCAGGGCTATCATTTGAGGCAAAAATGGAAGCAAGATCACTTAAATTTTAGTCTGTGATGATTTATTAATCAAAAAGCAGCAAGTAAATAGCCAAAAACCCTACCGATAACTATTTTCCAACAAGAAAATGCATAAACATTGATTAAAACAGAAAAATTTACACATTTTAAGCCAAAACCAACCAATATACGAACTTGTACCCAAAACCAGTGTTGCCGTTTTTTTCAAAAATTATACATACATTCACATTACAATACAGGGGTCCCGAAAAATATACATACATTCACATTAGAATATGGTATAAGTCCCGTTATACATACAATATTATGGGTTATACAATATGGGATATTGTATTATTGTCTATTATACATTGAGAATAACCATTTTTTTACACTAAACCAAACGGCGAACAGCACAGAGAAGCTGGAGCCTTTGCTGCACCTTTGCAATCTATGCATTGGTTGCATGGCGAACAGCACAGAGAAGCTGGAGCCTTTGTTGCACCTCTGCAATCTATGCATTGGTTGCATGGCGAACAGCACAGAGAAGCTGGAGCCTTTGCTGCACCTCTGCAATCTATGCGGCATAACGCCGAAATGGCGTAACACCTAAACGGCGTAACGCCGAAATGGTGTAACGCCGAATCAGCGTAACACCGAATTGGCGTAACGCCAAATCGGCGTAATGCCAACAGCATAGAGAAGCTGGAGCCTTTGCTGCACCTGTCCAATCTATGCATTGGTTGCATGGCGAACAGCACAGAGAAGCTGGAGCCTTTGCTGCACCTTTGCAATCTATGCATTGGTTGCATGGCGAACAGCACAGAGAAGCTGAAGCTTTTGCTGCACCTCTGCAATCTATGCGGCATAACGCCGAAATGGCGTAACGCCTAAACGGCGTAACGCCGAAATGGCGTAACGCCGAATCAGCGTAACGCCAAATCGGTGTAACGCCGAATTGGCGTAACGCCAACAGCATAGAGAAGCTGGAGCCTTTGCTGCACCTCTGCAATCTATGCATTGGTTGCATGGCAAAATCCCACAATGCAAACTGGAGCATAGATATCCCATAACTAGCCCATATCAAGCCCAGTTATGCCATAACAGGCCCAGTTATGCCATAACAGGCCCAGTTATGGCATAATTAAGGCATATTTTGGCCTCTCAAAAATTATTGGGCTGGCGCGAGCGAGCGTTAGCAAAGTGTCAGTGCCCAGCCCCTCTTTTCGACCCAGGTGTATGTTTTGAGGGTTATTGCTAGATCTTAAATTTGATAAGGCGGCTGCTCGTCACATAAGGCTCCAATCGCTCTTATTCTTTCACCATTGGAAAGAGCAACATCGAATTGACTATAGTTTATCTTTTGAGTTTTGCATAAAACGTTTGATTCTAGGGTGAAAAATGCAAAAAACCATATGTCCGAACTCCTTCTTCTTCTTCTCCTTCTCCTTCTTCTCCGCATCTATTCAATGGACGATAGTAGTATAATATCATATTGTATACATATATTGTATGTATACGGGATTATACATATTCTATGTGAATGTATGTATATTTTTCGGGACCCTGTATTGTAATGTGAAATGTATGTATAATTTTTGAAAAAAACGGCAACACTGGTTTTGGGTACAAGTTCGTATATTGGTTGGTTTTGGCTTAAAATGTGTAAATTTTTCTGTTTTAATCAATGTTTATGCATTTTCTGTCTGGAAATAGTTATCGGTAGGGTTTTTGGCTATTTACTTGCTGCTTTTTGATTAATAAATCATCACAGACTAAAATTTAAGTGATCTTGCTCCATTTTTGCCTCAAATGATAGCCCTGCTCAAATGATATATTATTGGGCTGGCGCAAGCGAGCGTTAGTGAAGATTCAGCGCCCAGCCCCTCTTTTCGACCCAGGTGTATGTTTTGAGGGTTATTGCTAGATCTTAATTTTGATAAGGCTCTAGCGCTTCACAGGAAGCTTCAATCTTTCTGATTCATTTTGCATTGGACAGAGCAACATCGAATTGACTAAAGTTTCTTTTTTGACTTTTGCATAAAACGAATTATTTTCCCATGAAAAATGCAAAAAAATATGTGTCCGAACTCCTCCTTTCTCCTTCTCCTCCTCCGTATCTATTCAATGGACGATAGTAGATATTCAATTCTTGCCCCCCCCCATCCCCCTTCCCGGGTCCCTGGGCCTCAAGTATTTATTTAGCTCTTAGCTATGGACCAGTGCTGTAGTGGTGAAAGCGATTGTGCATATGGTATAAAATTGAAGGTTCGAAACCTTCTCAAACATTCATTTTTATGTTTGTTTCTTTGAAGTTGACAAATCAACTAGTACCATCGCCAGGCCAAAATTAATGCTATTTTCTCCCAAAAATCGACTGCCCCTATGGCTATGCTAGGCTATGCTCCAGGGCCTCCGCACCCATGCCCTACTGGCCTCTGGAGCTCTGGCTGTCCTGCCATTCGCGCAGGCAGCCTGCGGCCGCGCAAAAATCCAATGAAGTCCTAATAATCCTAAAAGAAATGGGGTCCGCTGCCAATACAAATGCTACAAAAAATTCCAAAGGCCTGACTTTTACATGGGCAGGGCCAATGAAATCCCAAATTTTTGTACCTATCCACCATTGAGTACACGCTCCACGGCCCCCCCAGATGCGCCTCTCCTGGAGCATGAAGGAGGTCGACCAGGGCACCAGGGAGGGCCTCAATCGGCGTAGGTTCAGCCTAGAGCGTCCATCAGAAGTTGTGTCCGAGTTCTGCCCAGAAGATTCAGTGTTTCAGACATTAGATATTTAAATTATTTTCCATGAGATTATTAATCCGTGAGTGGAACTAGCATTTCTTTTGCAACTGACAATTTGAAACCATGGAGGTGTATATATAATATATCTTTTATATATACACCTCTATGTTGGAACTGTAACCAACCCGTAAAAACTTTATGGTTCAGCTAGGAATCAGTCAAATTATTTTAAAAACATTCCTCAATAACCAGAATAAACCAGTATTTATTATTTATCAGACATTGGCGCAGTCTTTATTTTTAATCTTTGTCCACTTCTTTCATTAACATCATTTTTGGGAGATAAACAAAAAATTATAATCATTTCTATAATTGAAAATTATTCCAAAGGTAAGTTGGTTGATGTTTTAATAACCATTTATGAAAATTCTTCGAACGCTCTTGTCTATTTCACTCCAGCCATCCCAACGCCATCCCAATGTCTTTTCGTTCGAGGACGTCACCCGGAAGCCAGCCTGCTCCTCGGAGACCAGTCAGCTGATGGAGAATTCGGCGGGCTTCCTACTGCGGCGAAGCGGTGGGAGCTGAAGGAGATGATGGCGGCGGGGAGCATCGGGGTGGAGGAGCTGCCGGACTTCGACGAGGAGACGGCCATTCTCGCCGCCCCCTCAAAAAGACTGACCAGGAGATGGAGCGGTGGAGGAGGATCCCACCTTCCTACAGAGCTGCGGTAGGCTGAACCAGGAGCTGGAGCTTGTCAAGACTGTCAAGAGCTCCGACGGGGATTCTGGCAAGGCAATGATGCAAGGCACCACGATGCATCGAACGAGAGGAAGAAGCAGCGGGAGCGTGATGGTGAGGTATGTACTTTCGACACAGCCTGCCCAACAGCAGGGAGCCGTCTACACCTGCCTTTGCCACCCCGCAGCTAGATCTTTCACTGATTCAGCATAATATCAAGTAAATTTAGAAGACTGATCAGAGATTTGCGGGCATGTCTAATAACCACTGAGGCTGTGTAATGCTTTGATCCCATTTTCTGGAGGATAACACCCCCACGAATGTCATAGTCTATTCTCTACAAGTGCCAGAGTCAGGTAATGCTGGGAGAACGGGGCTAGATAAGTGAAATCGACTCTACAGGGAGTGAGCCTACCGGGAAGAGTTGCCAAAACACATCCCATCCAGCGTACCACAAGACCTTCTCTACCTCAAGACCATGATTATCAGCAACCTCACGACTTCCATCCACTTCATGGACTTTGACCTGTGGAGACAATGACTATCGCCCTGGAAAATCTAACCTCCCTCTTCGCCCTCGACGATGAAGGCCTGCTCAAGCGTCGTGGACGAAGGGATCTTGCAAAATTCTTTCAACCACTTGTTCTTTCTAGGGACTAAGGATCACAGAGCCTGTCACAGGTGAATTCTATAACGGCAACACCAGCGCTTTGAGCCCAACCAGCTGATGTTTCAAACACCAAACATACTAAGCCTTGAATAGCAGTTTGTTGATCGTATGTCCTCGTTCGTAATGGAGTGTCATTTTGTGAGTTACGGCAAACCCCTGCCCTGCTTCTAGATTGGTTTCCTGAGGCCTTGAGCAGCACAATGTATATGATCTTATCTGTTTCGCATTTTTCATCGACTTCTATAAACATTACAGAAACAGGCAACAATTGTTCCACCATATAACAAGTGGGGTTGTCCCATTACTTCTTTCATGCAATTCGTCAAGCCACACTGCTTGCATTCTTTGCGCAAGCGGCATATTTGCATTCCTCCTCAGTCTCCACGCACTCAATCCAGCACCAGCCCATCCATCTCCACAATCTTCGAAGCCTCAACTACCGCAAAGATGTCAGGTAGAGCCAGCCAATCGCCTCTTCTTCTTTTCAAAATCTCGCGTGGCAGATGGCGTCGAGGAGACGCTGGAGAAGCGACTGGCGCGGATGACGGCAGTGCGGGAGAAAAACCTGGCCGAAAGGGAGCGCCTCCTGGAAAGCCTGGGCCTGAAGAACTTCGCGGTTCCCTATGCCTCTTCCGTCCACCACCAGAGGGCTGGCAGTTCCAGACTCGAGCAAAGCCGGCCAGGAGGCCTGTGCAAAAGGCAGCCCTCCCTCCGCCTCGCCAGCCCTCCCAGCGTCTGGCTGAGCAGCGGAGAAATGCCCCTGAGCCGGACATCAAGGTCTCTCTCTCAGCTACTGACATGGGGTCAAGAGATTATGGCAGTCACTGGCTAGAGGATGGATATCAAAAGAACTATTTTTTTGAAATTTTCCTATTTCTTCTAAATCTCTTAATTGTGTTCCATATAGTTAGAAACGAGTGTGAATAGTTTGGTGTAGGAAGGCTCATATTGACAGAATATCATTTTAGGTGTCTATCTCCTTCCAATGCGTTCCTATACCGAACAATTCTTGCTTTTTTCAATAATTTGCTCTGCTTTTTAATAAAACTGGATAATGAAACAACTTTAAAAGGTAATAGTGCATTCGAAGAAAGCCTGGCTGGGGAAGCCGCAGGAGTGCAGTCTCTGCGAAGAGCTCTGCCATTTGGGCGAGCGGAAGCGGGATGGCTCCTACAACGCCCATAAAGGCGTCCATCACGTCTGCTCCTGCCTCAATGTTACCATTTGCTTTTCGCTTTTTATGGGCTAGCTTAGGTTAGGTTCTGCCTTATTGGAAAACACAGAGCATATTGACCTATCCTTCGAATCCAATTCAATCGCTTTCCAGCTGGGCAAAACCCTACGCCAGTGCTCGGGCTGCGGCCTGATACTGCGAGAACAACGGACTGCCCATCGACATCGCCAAGCCTCCTGTCCGCAGGCCACATTCTCCATCGTGCAGCGGTGAGGCTATGCAGAGATCAATGGTAGGCTAATGAGCCTTTCTTTGAGAGCCGAGAGGGAGACGGAGATCCGGTCTGGACTAGCCGCCTGCTTCCCTGAAATCGCATTCACCGGCGACATATTTGACGATTGACAGCCATTTTGCCATTTGTTGTGTCATGCTCTCTTGGCCAGAAATTGCCCCAAATAGCCAAAATTTTCTGTAAATTTCTGCATTTGGATCAGTTTAAGCCCAAAAAGCGAGCTTTGGAACAGTTAGGAAATTACCAAAAAAGCAGTTAACATTCTCTGGCATTTTCTTTCCTCTCATGATTATCGTAACATTTTTAATCATATATTCTCCAGAAGTAGTACAAAAGCAAAAACGAGCTGGGAAATGTTTTGTCTAGCTTGAATCCCTTGCCCTGCCTCAATCTCATTTCACTGAGCTCCCACCTCTTCACTGGCGCTAACACAATCATGCTGCAGTACCTGTTCCTCAGCCTGCCCATCCTGCTTGCCTCCGCCAGCCTGCCGGGCAATGTGAGCGAGTGCAGTCAACGGCAACATGGTCCGGGATCCCTCAAACGCGAACGGGGGCCGGTTCGCGGGGGCCGGTTCGCACAAAAAAGGCATGTTACGTTCGTGTTGAGGGGCAAGTTCCAAACATGGGCATGTTCCGAACCTGCTAAAAAAAATTAGATTTAAGCGTTTTTTGACACATTTTTGAGCTGGCGCTTGTTTCTGCGTCCTCTGGGGGTGGCCTGCGGTAGGTGAGGCAACACAGGGGTGCCTCCTCTTGCTCTGAGAGAGGCATTCATTCGTGTCTGAGGCTCTGATTTGAGATAGTTAGTAGAGAAGTGAAGGAGTGCCGAGAAGATGCCCATGGACAAGGGACGTGTCACCAAGATCAAGCTCCTGATGCAGCGCATCGACGGACGGCTGGAGAGCGCGGCAGGGGCCGTCTTGGATCTGGAGGAGGAGCACGGGGAGGACGCCATCAAGGAGCTCAAGTTCGCCATCCACCAGGCCATCGACGCCAACGCCAGCATTGGAGTCATCCTCGCCAAGGAGGACGACCTCATCTGGCTCGAGGAACTCTGCGGCAGCGGAAACGAAGAGAACAAGGCCGGCGGCATCGTCTCCTCCACCACCAAAGGACAGGGACCTCCGGCCCCCTCTCCCAGCCCTCCCAAGTGACGTCCCCTCCGCCCGCCACCGTCGAACGCGGACTCATCAAACGCAAGAAACGTTGCATCCTCTTCCTCTTCTCTCCCCTTTCCCCACATCAATTGTGAAGGAGTTGCAGGCCGGGCTGTGAAGACGATGATGCCGAAGAAGCGCCTCGGACTCGCCCAGCGCGCCATCGACCTCTCCTTCGAGGGACCATCCACCTCCGGTGCTGCTGCTGACGGCCTTGAGACTGGGAGCGCTGACTTGAGCTTGCTTGAGACGGTGGAGACGGTGTGGGCGGTGTCAGAGACTCCTCGTAGGGGCAGAGACGCCTCGATCGATTCAGCAGGTTCCGCAGAGGCACCAGCCGAGGAGACCTGGGCCGGCCCTGCGGTTGTGACTGCGAGCACTGCGCCTTCTTCATTTCTTTAATTTTTAGCTGCAACAAATGGCCAATTAGTCCCTATAAAAAAGGCCCTAAAAAGGCCCTAAAAAGGCCCTAGGGGGGTGACAAAATGACACGTATGTAGAGGAGACATACATACCTACACTGCCTGGCCTCTCCCCACACTGCTTCCCACCTTTTTTTTTCCCTCTATCCCACCTGATTCAGGAGCATGTTCGCGAAAAAATGCCCGCGAGCTCAACATGCCTCGTTCGCAATAGGTTCGCGTTCGCGTTCGGCAAAAGCTCGTTCGGAGCCCGTTCGTGGGCATTTTCGGCGAACCCGAACGCGAACGAGCAAAGGCATGTTCGCACGTTCGGGCATGTTGCCATTGACTGAGCGAGTGTGTCAAACAGAAGCTCCTTCAAGCTGAGGCTCAAAAGTCAACAGCCTGCACTCAGAGCTCACTGGAGTCCCCTTATGAATCTGGACCACCTTTGTACCCTAGGTTCGTCCCAGGTCAAGTTTTCGTTTAGTAATGGGAAATTAGGGACTGGTAGATCTTAAACGGCCTACTTCCCGGACTGCTTCTGGGACATCGTTCGCATGGGGTTGGATTTGGCCGGAATCGACTGCGAAGGAGATGGTAAATGCCTACAAGCAGTGCAAAGGCCAATTTCCCATCTGCACGGCCGGCAAGGACCCTGAGATCAAGTATATCCCTATTCCTCAATCATTTTTACTTTGCACTAAAATGATAGCTAAAATGATCGAACAGATTAAAATTAATAAAATACCCTGTATTTTTGCAGCATGTGCATTGCTGACCATTTCGGGCCCATGTACGAGGGCCAGCCTATTCATGACTGCGCCAGCAAGGACGGCTACTTCGGCGACCGTTGCGCTTCCGATTCCGACTACGCTGTTGGCAACCTCTTCTGTCAGTTGAAGGTGGCCATTTCCTATCATTGTCAATTTTTGGGTGCAAATCCTGATTTTGAGCACGGGACCTTCGCAAAGGTGGTGAAGGAAGGCATGGTGCTGTCGTCGCATTTTGTGCGCCCCTGTGCGGTGTACATCGACGAGGTCTATTGGCGAAACAGTACTGAAAGCTGCTGCGGGGAATGCAACATACATGAAACGATTCGTTGCCAGTATCCCTGCTAGTGGTGTTTTGGGCTAGCGCTGGTTTTTGGTCAATTCCTATTGTTAAATTGAAGATTTCACCGCCTTTGGTAGTTTGGGATCTTGCAGCATGCAAAAAAGCTGTTCACGCATTTTTCGAAGAAAATCGGGAGACACGGATTTTTAAAATCTTTTGTTGTTTTGGCATCATACTGGAAATTAGGATGAAGAATCTGTAATCTACATTATGCAGCAAATATTATATATATCTGTTATGCATTGAGCCAAATGTGGTCTTTTTTTTCAAAATTTTGAATTGCCTCTTGAGTAAAAAGTCAAGGAAATACAATTTCTACTAGTGGAATCTGCTGCTTGGACAGTTGCATTTTGTTTTTGGCGCGCAGTTCAGTGTCTCTTTCCATGCGCGCCCAAAACAAAATGCAGATGACGCAGCAGATTCCACTAGTAGAAATTGTATTTCCTTGACTTTTTACTCGAGGCAATTCAAAATTTTGGAGAAAAGAGACCACATTTGGCCTGCCGATGGTACCAGATATTTCTTCCACTTTTAACATATTATATAACGTATAAATACAAATTTTATATTTTTGGTTATTTAAAAGAACAATGCAAATATATTGGCCAATTAAATTTTTTTGGGAATTTCTCTTGGGTTACAAAATTTTTGGGGATTCTTTGGTTCTTGGGTCTCGGCAATCGATATTTGGGAGAATAGAGCTTTTATTTAGGCCTGCCGAGGGTACCAATAATTTTCTCAACTTGAAATAAACAAAAATTAAAGTGAATCCATGAGAAGGATTCGAACCTCCAAGATTCATTCAGCAGTCCAATCGCTTGCACCACTACACCACTGGTGCATATGACTTCTTAGTGTAACTGAAAAGCTAAATACATGAGGCCTAGGGACCCGGGGAAGGGGGTTGGGGGAAAATGAATACCTACTATCGTCCATTGAATAGATGCGGAGAAAAAGGAGAAGGAGAAGGAGGAGGAGTTCGGACAAATGGTTTTGAGTGATTTTCTAATGATTGCTGCAAGTTTTGGGCGATTTACGCGAGTTTTGGACAATTTGATGATGCTCTTTCCAATGGCAAAAGAATCAGAACGATTGGATTCTTCTGAGAGGAGCAGGAGCCTTATCAATTTTAAGATCTAGCAATAACCCCGAAAACGTACACCTGGGTCGAAAAGAGGGGGGCTGGGCGCTGACACTCCGCTAAAGCTCCGTTCGCGCCAGCCCAATAGGGTATTGTCGGCAAGCCAAATGTGGGTCTCACTCACTCCTCAAAAAAATGAAATAGGCCCGAGAAAAAAGCAAAAAATATTTAACGCAAGTGGGATCTGTTGCTTGGACAGTTTCATTGTTTTTGGCGCGCAATTCTGTATCTTTTTCCATGCACGCCCAAAAATGCAGATAGCGTTGATGGGTTACAAATAGTGAATTCATTCAGTGGTAAAATTATGAGCCCTGACATAAGCCAAGGCTTCCAAAAAGGAGCAAAGTACTCATATAGCTCCTCTGCACGGAAATCTTTAGTAAAAGAAATGCGCAGTGACGAAGACCCTTGCATACCCTTGCATACCTACCATGTACAGTGATTAGAGTTGGAGACGGGGATTGAGAGACGCCTACGACCATACCACGTTGAAAGCACCGCATCCCGTCCGATTAACAAAAGATTATCCGAAGTTAAGCAACGTTGGGCCTGGTTAGTACTTGGATGGGGGACCGCCTGGGAATACCAGGTGTCGTAGGCTTTTTGCCTTTTTTTTGCATGCACTTGTGTTCGATCCGGATGCTGGTCAAATATTGCACAAGCTACTTCAGCTCTAGCATGCATCTTTCTTTTATTTAA
>JASANA010001549.1:0-17705 GCA_030248095.1 Ptycholaimellus sp. GST1_10 | reverse complement strand
ATAAACTTTTTTTAATAAAAATAACAAAAAGAAAACATTTGAAAATAAAAAGTACAATGCAAATATATTGGCGAATTAAATTTTTTTGAAAATTTTTCTTGGGCTACAAAATTTTTGGGGATTTTTTTTTGGTTCTTGGGTTCTTGGCAATCGATATTTGGGAGAATAGAGCTTTTATTTAGGCCTGCCGACGGTACCAGTAAATTTCTCAACTTGAAATACACAAAAATTAAAGCGAATCCATGAGAAGGATTTGAACCTCCTAGATTCATTCAGCAGTCCAATCGCTTGCACCACTACACCACTGGTGCATATGACTTCTTAGTGTAACTGAAAAGCCAAATACATGAGGTCTAGGGACCTGGGGAAGGGGGTTGGGGGGGAATGAATACCTACTATCGTCCATTGAATAGATGCGGAGAAGAAGAAGGAGAAGGAGAAGGAGGAGTTCGGACAAATGGTTTTGAGGCATGTCCTGCCCCCCTATAGGGGGGGATAGAACCTGATTCGCTCCCCCCCTATGAGGGGGGATAGAACCAGGTTCGCTCCCCCCCTATGAGGGGGGATAGAACCAGGTTCGCTCCCCTCCTATGGGGGGGGATAGAACCAGGTTCGTGGGTGGAGTTGATTGCAGTGTAGAGATTATTTCACAATCAACTACTGTCAAGTGACATTCCGCAGGTGAATGGCTACCAGAGCATCGGTAGGGAGAGACCAGCTCACATCTTCTGGTCAATCTTCACTTCCTTCCCTATCCCACCCAAGTTCTGTTTGACTCCGAGTTTTGTTTGTGGTTCTCCTCTACCCAGAGGCCTCACGTTCCAGATTTTAAATGTTTTTAGTCAAAATATAGCTCAATCAAATCTCTGAGAAATCTCAGGTACTCTATGGCCAGAGAGGCCAGCTTCTTTCGCCACACACAGCTCCTTCTTGACTCACTCCACCAGTCTAACCATACCTCCTGCCCCAGAGCCTACTTCATCACCCACAGCAACCTTCCCGACCTTAACAGGTAAACCACCACCATCAGATGTAGTTCTTATTTCTGCAGACAATTTAGCCACGTTGCGGAGCAGTTGGATTCAAGAATTGCCCCTCTCCGCAGAATCCTTCCCTATACGACATCTACACATTTTCACTGCATGTTGCAACTGTATTTCACATTGCAGAATGTCACTCGACAGTAGACGATTGTGAAAAAGTCTCTACACTCTAATCAATTCCACTTACTTCCGTGAACCTGGTTCTATCCACCCTCATAGGGGGGGAGCGAACCTGGTTCTATCCCCCCTCATAGGAGGGGAGCGAACCTGGTTCTATCCCCCCTCATAGGGGGGGAGCGAATCAGGTTCTATCCCCCCCTATAGGGGGGCAGTACATTCCTGATGGTTTTGAGTGATTTTCTAATGATTGCTGCAAGTTTTGGGCGATTTCTCGTGAGTTTTGGACAATTTGATGATGCTCTTTCCAATGCCAAAAGAATCTGAACGATTGGATTCTTCTGAGAGGAGCAGGAGCCTTATCAATTTTAAGATCTAGCAATAACCCCAAAAACGTACACCTGGGTCGAAAAGAGGGGCTGGGCGCTGACACTCCGCTTAAGCTCCGTTCATGCCAGCCCAATAAACTTATCGATTTCATCAGATCTTTGATTTCTACCCAGGTTTCCCATGTTTCAGCTATGTAAAGTATATTGCAATTGAGATCCATTTGGTTTGATTCAAACTGAAGCCTTTTCTAGTTATTAAAATTTACATTTTCACGGACTCATATCTCTGAACCCAAAGCCCTTTGAAGAAACCCTATTACTGTTGCACACTTACACACTCAGTCCCAATTAACATATCAATACAAAATAAAAATCGGAGGAGGTGGTTCTGCACGCATTTGACCTTTAAACATGGGGTCGAAACTCAATATCCAGGGCAGGACAGCTCTGCAAAGTTGGAGGTCGAAAATTTAGAGAAAATTATTAAAATCTATACTGACTGACTTTTGAAATTTACATTTTCACGGACTCATATATATATATATATATATACATATATCTGGAATGGCCGGGGCCATGCGAATTCTCAACGGATTTTAATAAACTTTTTTTTTCTGGAAAGGTATTATTAGCCTTTACAAATCTGGCAGGGTGGAAGTGGTTTTCAAACAGTTGAAACATTACTTTTTTGGGTAGAGGGGTTTAAAAATGTGGTATGCTGAGAAATGATGAATTCTCAACGGATTAGGACAAACATTTTTTTCCCTGAAAGCTAATTTTTGCCTTTACTAATATGACAGGGTGTAAGTTGTTTTAAAACAGTTGAAACATTACTTTTTTGGGTAGAAAGGTTTAAAAATGTGGTATGCTGAGAAATGATGAATTCTCAACGGATTAGGACAAACTTTTTTCCCCAGAAAGCTAATTTTTGCCTATACAAATCTGGCAGGGTGGAAGTGGTTTTCAAACAGTTGAAACATTACTTTTTGGGTAGAAAGGTTTAAAAATGTGGTATGCTGAGAAATGATGAATTCTCAACGGATTAGGACAAACTTTTTTTTCCCTGAAAGCTAATTTTTGCCTTTACTAATATGACAGGGTGTAAGTTGTTTTAAAACAGTTGAAACATTACTTTTTTGGGTAGAAAGGTTTAAAAATGTGGTATGCTGAGAAATGATGAATTCTCAACGGATTAGGACAAACTTTTTTTCCCTGAAAGCTAATTTTTGCCTTTACAAATCAGGCAGGGTGGAAGTGGTTTTCAAACAGTTGAAACATTACTTTTTTGAGTAGGAAATTTTTTTCCAGAAAATTGTCTATTTGCTCTGTACCAGCTGAATTGCTAGATTTGAACAGAAGACTTGAGTTTTTTGTTTACAATTCATATAAGTTGATTCCAAATCAGTGCTTAATTTCAAATTTAGTTGAGAAACCACAGACTTGCCTTTTTGAGCAACAAACTTTCAAACATGTAATTATTTAGTTCAGCCTATTGCTTCGCGGTCACCTATTGCGCTTTGCGCCATTATACTTGTTAGCGATATTTTTGACCGCGGAGCGGCCCGAAGGGCCGCTCCGCGGTCTATAGAGGTTACTAAACTTTTGTCCTCATATATATATATATATCTGTATCTGGAAATGCTGGCTCCGGGCGAATTCTCAACGGATCTTGACAAACTTTTTTTTTCTTGAAAGGTAATGCAATTTTAGGAAGATCTGGAGGGGTAGACCCGGATTCCGAGTATTTGAAACATTACTTATTTGGGTAGAAAGGCTTGAAAATTGCAATATACAGTTTTTGCACTGTAGCTCCTGTAATCTTGAGAATTGTACAGAAGACTTGAGTTTTTTTGTTCACAAGTCGTATATAACGATTCCAAATCTGTGCTTACTTTTGAAAATGATTGAGAAACCACAGACTTGCCCTCTTGAGTGACAAACGTTCATGCATGACAATAGCATCAATAATTAGTAGCAGCTGAACGGCTGATAATTGCACAAAAGACTTGAGTTTTTTTGTTCACAAGTCGTATATAACGATTCCAAATCTGTGCTTACTTTTGAAAATGGTTGAGAAACCACAGACTTGCCCTCTTGAGTGGAAAACTTTCATGCATGACAATAGCATCAATAATTAGTAGCAGCTGAACGGCTGATAATTGAACAGAAGACTTTGGTTTGTTGATACACAAGTCGTATATAACGATTCCAAATCTGTGCTTACTTTTGAAAATGGTCGAGAAACCACAGAATTTTCCTTTTGAGATGCAATGATCACCTTCACAGCAGAAATTTTCCTTAATTTTTGGATTTTGCTACATGTGGAGGTGTAAGCGCTCCGCGGTCACCTATTGCGCTTTGCGCCATATACTTGTTCAGTTTGCAGTTTCTGACTCAATTCCATCCCAAAAGTAGGCAAGTGGGATATAGATCGATTTTTCTATATCTGCGGCACACAGCTGGGCCAAAATTTTTTGAATATTCCACCAATCATTGGTTAGTTTATCTAAAAACCTTATCTAAAATTCAAATTAATTCAAATTAGAAATAATTTTTGCTTCAAATATTGTTGTTCAAATTGCAGGTATATCACGGTCCCTTGGAAGTCCACCCCGGGGAACTCCTAATCCTGCCCCCCGAAGACATCCCTGGGGGAGCCCCCATAGGTTGGGGCAATTATGTGCTAAAACTAATACACTGTACACTGTACACTGTACTTTAGACCCAACTTTATACAAATTGCACCAAAAGCATACCCAACGGCAACATACCGGACTTTGCACTGCTTTAGATTAAACCAATTATACAGCACATTTCATTGAAAAACTGCGAATAAAATTGAGAAATTATAAATTTACTAAATTTTGTTCATGAATTCTTCAAGATACTCCTGGAATGGAAGAACCATTGATTTATTTTTTGCCTATTTTTTTTACAGAAAAACGTATCCAAAGGGCGATTTTTCGGTTGCCTCAATGGCTGGTATGCAAAGCCTTTTAGGCAGATTATGGAATCGCCCAAGTGGACCATACACCATTCAACACATGGTTCACCATTCCAAGTGCCCAAGTGGACCATTCACAAATACGGCATTCCAACTTTGCAACCAGAATGCCCTCACTCACGCAGACAAAGGAGTACGACTATCTTAAGCCGGAATGTGAGATGTGCTTGAGGGAACTATTGCATAGAGCGCTTTCTTGAGCTAGAAAAAGGTTGTGATGTATCCATTACACAATAGATTCGGCCCGGAGAATTTTGGCCTTATGCTAGCTTATCAGGTTCGGCGGCTAATTTTAACTGAATGTGATATGAATACAAAATATTGAATGAACATTTCAAAAGCTGTAAAAATTCACATTACGGGTTAAAAATTTGAGCTTAGAACTTAAAGAATCGCTAAGGCCAGAAATCTTAAAAGTGAACGCTTAAAAATGTTTATCGTCATTTTCATAATTGTAATGTTCTACCCTGTATGTGCAAACAACATAATCTGTTGGGAGGGCCTCGAGAGCAAGGATGATTATGACTGGATGAAAAACTGTACAGCCTGTGGCATTGTTTTGGTGCTCAACAAAAAGGCGGATCGGAAGAACGTGACGGCCTACGACTTGTACCTTTTCTGTGACAAAGAAGATCGCCTCCCATCGGACTACGATGTTGTCAATGCAAATACAACCAACCAACCCCTTTTCCGAAAAAACTGCCCTTACAATTACTGCAACGATCAAATGGTGCAGCAAAAAGTGCCCAGAAAAGTTGGTGAAGCAATACCAGAGCTGCGATACTGGCACCGCAATGCTCCTCAATGTACTGTGGGATCTTGTCTTGGAGATGCGCATCAAATCTGCGACTATTGTCAAGCTATCCTGCTAGTTCGCAAGCAAATTCAGTCAAAACGCAACGTTAAAGACTACTATCTTTTATGCTATTGCGAGGAAAACCTCCAGATTCCGGACGACTATGAAATATTTCAGCAACCCGGAAACTCTTCTCAAACTGTATTCCAGAGCCATTGCTATAAGAATAGTTTTGAATCTTATAATTGTCATGATTTGGACTTCAAATTCATGATGCAAGAAGCAGTAAAGCATGACTGGCCTTTCCTAGACTTTTGGCCTCACCCCCATTATTTTTTAACGTGCTATGCTGGATTGTTATTGCCAAATCCCGATGAGCATGAGGTAGATGTGTGTTACTACTGTGGTCTTTTGCTCGTACGCCAGCTGAACAAGGCAGAAGGAGATCCAGCGGCCTACAACCTTCTAAGATACTGTGATAAAGACCTTTCCATGCCAGCAGGTTACGGCGTTGTCCAAGCTTCCTCTGGCCAGCCTATCTACGACTATAACTGCACCTATGAACGATGCAACAAGGCCGATAAGTCATTCAACTTTCCCAAGTATGTCATTGATGCTGTTCCGGCGCTCAAAAACTGGCCACCAGTACCATGCTCTGTGGGCTTGGCAAGAAAACAGCGCTATAATTTGGAGACAAGGGAATGCAAAACTTGCGGCTCCGTCCTTGTCTGCAGGGTCTTTGGAAGTGACAATGATTTCAACTCTTTCGATGTCTGGCAATACTGCGCTAATGACCGTAGCATACCCAGTGGATACCACCCCGTTCTAACCATGGATACAAAGAAGCACTTTTGGGATGAACCCTGCTCTACAGGGTTTCAATGCAATGACTACAGTTTTATAAGTGATAAGAAACTGCCGAGATCTGTGATCGCTCGCTTCCCTGTTCTTCGCGACTGGCCGTTTCCACCCAGCCGAGCAGACGACGACTTTTGGCACGATGGACCAGATTCAATATCATATGGCAATCCAAATAAGGCTCCCAGGGACTCTCTCTACTTATGCAGCTGTATCGCTTCCATCATCGTTGTCTCCGTTGTCGTCGGCTTCTTCATTTAATCTATAATCGTCCTATGTCTCGGTAGCTAATATTCCTTACCCTTGTGCTTTTTGAATGCTCATTTGGCTTTTGCCAAAATAGCATTTCTTAAGTTGTTTTTTTTGCTTTAAATAGTTTTAGTTTTTCTTGTTATTTTTATTTGCAGTAAAAATATATATTTTTAGAAATGTTAGCAATTTTTTGCGGTTTTAAAGTCCGTCTTCCGCTTAGGGCCTTGTTGTGAGTAATATGGATAAAAGGTCGTTGCTAAATATATACCTAGAGGCTGATACGAAACCCGAATGGCATTGCGGTATTGCGGCATGACCACATTCTACAACTAAATTGCAAGGTCAGGCATCGGAGGAAACAAAGGTGAATAGAGGACCCACCTCAAGCGTCGTCTTCAAGAGATTGCAATGCGACCGAGACTTGGGAGGGTTCGGCAGGTCATGAGAGTGGAAAGGGAGGCATGGAATGAAAAACAATTTCGGAAAGCAATCATTCTGATCAATTGAAAAGTATTGCTGAAAATATTGCTGACCATTTGCATGAAGTTAATTGGGCAACCAAACCCCTTGCAGAACAACAGTCTTGGGCCCTTGCAGAACAACTTATCAGAGTTGGGCCTGCTGCCAGAACAACAGTCGCCTTATCATTGCTGTGGCTGGGTCAATGGATATGCACATGCTCTCCTTGCACTTGCTCTCCTGCGATATGTGTATTCCATGTTTCACTGGGTTTTAGCCTTATCATAAATGACTGTGAAAACATGCAATTAATGGTACCACACTCATCCCAGATGGATCCACGGGCATTCCCGGTTCTTTCCCGGGGCTGTCCCCACCCGGGGGGGGATTAGGGGCTCCCGGGGGTGGCCTCCCAGTGGACCGTGATATACGTGTAATTTGAACAAAAAATTTGAAGCAATTAATTTCCAAATATTATGAAAATGGTCATAGAAATAATATTTTTATGAATAGCTCGTGAAAGAAAATTGAGCATGAGGAGCAGAATTTTGGATAAAATAACCAACTTTTTGGTAGAAAATTAAAAAAAATGGTTCCAGCTGCGTACAGCTCCATATGCAACTTGCCTAATTTTGGGAAAGAAGTCAGTCAAAAAATTGCAGTTTTATGAGAAAATCGCCAAAAACTCAAAGTTTTCGACCTCCAACTTTGCAGATCTGTCCTGCCCTGGATATTTAGTTTCAACCTCAAGTGTTTGTATAAATTTTACTTCTTACTCCATTTTACTTATACTTTTTACTCCATGGGTCTCAGACCTTGGCCCTTGGTTCTTTCGTGCTTTTCTCACAAAACGCGTCTTAAGGCGAATCGTGTGGCACAGATGTGATTCCAGCTGTCGGACTGGTGGTTGCGTAAGGCGTATCTGGAGCTGAGATGTCCATTGCCGTTGAATCTGTCGCCGGCGCTGTCCTTCCCGCTCCAGCACTTCCCCTCCACTGCCGACATGATCCACTATGCTGCCCAGCTCACCAGAGGCCTCATCGCCTACAAACTACTCATCGACAAGTTTCTCCCACTTCATCTCTCAGCTTCAAAAATAGCAGAAGGAAATGCTGCAGTGATGCCATCCCAGTGGACCAGGCAGGTGGGGCTCCGATGGACATGTCGCAGTACAAACTCCTGTTCGGCACCAATCGCACCCCTCGACGCGGCATGGACCACCTACGCTACGGCAGGGACTCCATACACCCTGTGAGACACATCGTCGTTGCCAGCGGCGGACACGTACACTTCCTCTGGTCTAGCTCTCTTTAATCTTCAAAGACCCTGTTTCGCTGTAGTTCTACAAAGTGAAGGTGCTGACCAAATTCGGTGCCCCCAGATCCGCTCGCCAGATTGCCGAGCTCCTTCGCTCGGTGCTGCAAGACTCTGAGTCAGTTTTTTCGCAGCAGCGCTGTGAAAATTATGCTTGAAGCGTTTGAACCAATAGGGTGTTGTAGGGTGTCTTGGGCTGCGGATCACCCGCTGGGCATCCTCACCTCGGAGGACAGAGATATTTGGGCAGACGTTAGCATTGCCCTCTCCAGTTTTCACTGTTTCAATTCCAGCAATCGAATATCTTAGGCCTACGAGCGGATCCGGAGCGCCTCCAGACAGAATTCCTGCAACATGGAGGACATCGAATCTGCTCTCTTCCTACTCGCTCTGGACAAAGCACCTCAGGTTTGCATCCCGTGAATCATCAGCCACGGATATCATTGGGACCTCATCAGTGGCGGATATAGGGGGGGAAAAGGGGGACGTTTCCCCCCCCCGAACGGATTTCGGGGGAGGGAATTCCCCCCCCCCGAAACTTTCAGGAAGGGGAAAAATTTCACCCTTTTAGATACACCTTGTCAAAAAAATTTTCCGCGCGCTTCGCGCGCAGAGTCAAATTTAGTCTTATATACATTTTCACCAAAAATTTCCCCCCCCGAACCAAAATCCTATATCCGCCACTGGACCTCATTATCCACCTTCCTTAACGGGCCAAACCGCGAGGGAAAGAAAAGAGGAATGAAGGCATGTAACAGGATTATGACAGCAAGCTGAACGAGCTGCATCGACAGCTGCTGCACGGCGGCGGCAGCGCTGTCAACGGAGCCAACCGCTGGTTCGACAAGACTCTTCAGGTTGCCTCATTTTTCCTATCCTTTGTCCTCTGGCTAGAAATGAGGGAGCTTTGAGTTCTGCGTGACGACGGACGGGATGAGTGGGCTGACCTACGAGCACAGCCCTGCCGAGGGGCCTCCCGTGGCCTCCCTCATGGACTTCGTCATGGACTACGTGTCAGTCCTCCCCTCTCAAGGCAGGAGTGAGGGAAAAGACGAGAATATTGCCTGCAGGCACGATGGTGTAGAGAGTGAGGATGCGAAGGGAGGCATGGGAACGCCGAAGCGTCTGGACTTCAGTCTTTGCCAGCGCGACAAACTCGCCATCCTCCAGGCCTCCAGAAAACTGGACCAGTAAGCAGTGCTCTTTCATCTGCAACTTGGTAGAAAGGTTAATGTCAGAATGCAATTGAAGGAAGGTCGCGAATCTGGAGGTAGAAATGGCGCAGTTCAAGGAGTTCGGGAAGAATGTGCCGAAAGCCTTCCGCCTCAGCCCCGACAGTTTTTGCCAGCTCGCCTTCCAGCTCACCTATCACAAGTGCCCTCTTTTTGCCTTCTCTCACCCCACCTTACTAGCCCAGTCAATGGAGGCTACACGATGCCCACCCGCCGACCTATGAGACAGGGACGCTGCGCTGGTTCCACCTCGGCCGCACGGAGACCATCCGCCTGCCCAGCATGGCCTCCGTTGCCTTCGTGGAAAAGGCCTCTTTCCATTCACCTCTCATTCTCCATCATTTCCACTCCCTACTCTCTCCAGATGCGTGATGCTTCGGCCAGTCCCGTGGACAGAGCCGCAGCTCTGAAAGCAGCCGTGGCAGAGCACAAGGCCTACACCATGGCGGTTGGTTTGAGGCCAGCTGAGCTGGAAAAGGGAGGAAATTGGTCTGTAGGCGATGAAGGGTGCGGGGATGGACAGGCATATGCTGGGCCTCCGCCTGGCAGCTGAGGAGCTGGACAAGCCCACTCCACCCATCTTCCAGCACCCAAGCTACCAGCGCCTGCTGCACTTCCAGCTGTCCACTTCTCAGGCTCCCTTTCCGCAGCACCCAGGCTCCTGGCTAGCCAATCAATTGATGGTAGGATTGTAGGTGCCCACGAAGCATGACGCCCTGATGGCTTTCGGTCCCTCGGCAGAGGACTGCTACGGCATCTGCTACAACCCACAGGCAGAATATGGCCATTTTAGGACTCTTAGAGGATTGAGGGCCTATTTCAGGAACGTCAGCTGAACATATCTTGTACAACCTATCGAACTGGGCCGCCTACCTCTGCCAAAAAGTTATCCATTTTTTTCTTGAATTAAGACTGAGAAAAGGGTGAGAGGGATTGAGGTTTATGGAGACGTTGGGGGAGTCTCTGCACGAGATGAAAGAGGCCATGGAACAGGGCCAGAAGGCCAAGTTGTGATTTATTATTTCTTCCACAATCATTTATCGTTTTGCTCCTCTTCCAAACTTGTACACGCTCAAAATTTCTTCCTTGCTTTGCATTTGCAAAAGTCAACTGCTTCAAGTCGTCTACTTGCCATGAAGTAAGCTATATTCTATGGGTAAAATGTTATGCTATGTCTCAACAAATGTAAAGCTCTTTCCTGCCACATATTATTCCTCAAACAGTTTCAAGGACCACGTTTTCCATCTTAGGCAGGTCAAAGGCATCTTCAACAGCGCGCAAAAACAAGTGCATTCTCCAACCTTCTGCTTTAAGCAAATGCGAGCAGATTGTTCATTCCCGACCGTGAAATGAGTCCAGTACCGCCGCCCATTTGGCCAATCCTCAGCCGCGGTGTGCTCAAACTATTGGCCCCCTTCGGCGGCCGGTTCTATACCTTTCCAATCTCCTAGACAGCTAAAAGTGGAGATGAGGGATTGGCAGGGTCTTCCGGCGATGGTGGCTGGGCCTTGAGCCGAAACGCCAGCGGCACTTCTACGATCGCTTCCTGGGCAGCCGAGGCCGAATCGCCGCCTCCACCGCCGGCATTGGTCTCTTTTCCTCTTCCTTTTCTCCAATACCCTCCTTCTTTCACAGGCGCAGCAGTCGGCGTCTTCTACGCAGCCCACTTGGAGCGAACGCCAGTGACCGGTCGCTGGCGTGTGGCGACGGTGACGAGGGAGCAGAGCGAGGCATTGGCAGACTACGAGTTCCAGATTGTAGCCTCTACTCATTTCCATCATCCCCATACTCTCTCATTCTTTTACAGCTGGCCGATCGCTATCGGAACAAACTGCTCAGTCCCGATAGTCGGGAGGTTCAGCGGATTTTGGCCGTAGCCCAGCGCCTGATAGAGGCCAATCCTGACGCGCCCTTTCTAGCCAACAAGTTACCCTTTTCCCCCATTTCTTCTCCGCGCTTATCTATTCTGAATTGAAGGAATTGGCGGGTCTTTGTGGTGCAAACGGACGAGAAGAATGCATTTGTCACTCCGGTTTATATGCTACTGAAGACAGGGGAAGGGATTGAGCGATGGGCAGAGGTTGTAGAGGGGTGACATCTTCGTCCTGAGCGGGCTGCTTGAGGAGTTTGAAAATGACGACCAGCTTGCCGTCATCCTGGGCCACGAGATGGCACACAATATCCTGGGACACGTGGTTGGTTCCTCTATTTCATTTGTTCACTTCACATTGGCCTAGCGAATGAGCTGGAATGAGCTATGAAAGGGGTATTTGCAGACGGAGCAACTGTCCCTGGTAGGCTTTGTGGATTGGCTCATGATCGCAGGCCTGGCCGCCATCTGGACTATCGTTCCGGCCATCCACATCGCCGCCATCACCACCTTCTTCTTCAACCACTGTCTTCAGGTCTTTTCTCATCACCTTCTTCCTCACATCTATCATTCTACGCCTCAATTCTTTGAAGCCTTTTAAATCCTTGCGAAATAGAGAAAAGGTAGATTGTGAGGTGATGCTGACAAAGCCGTTCAGTCGCATGATGGAGAAGGAGGCGGACGAGGTTGGCCTGCAACTTGCTTCCAAGGTCTGTCCTGCGCTGGTCAGCATGGAAAGGGTGGAGTGCGGTTGAAGGCCTGCTATGACTCTCGGGAAGCCTTTGCCTACTGGCTGGGTGCGCATCGTAGTCTACGCAGCAGAGGACAGGCGGAAGTGTCCAGCATCCTCTCCACACATCCCAGTCACTGCCAAAGGGCCCGACGCCTCCAGCATCTCATTCCAGAGGTTCTCTATCTTTTGATAACTAAAGGACAAAATAGTAAACTTATGTTTCACTATGAGAGTGGATGCGTCACTATTTCACTAAGCCAATAAAAAGAGCAGGCTCTGGCGTTGCGAAAGGAGGCAGGGTGTCCACCACTGCGCTGGGGCTACGATCCTGGCCTTCTGGCCAAGGCCAAGCTGGAGTTGGCGGAGGCTGAAGAGGCCGCTGCTCAAAGAGCCACTCTCATCAAACGCCACTCCCTCAACCCCTTCTTCTGGCCCACCCCGTCCAGTCCCTACTAGTGCCAATCCTTCCTAATCCCTTTATATGTGCCTTGTTTTTGGATATCCATTCTTCTAGTTGCCTTTGCACTCGTTAAGGCCAGCTGTCGGCGATATTTTTTACCTTTGCTACCATAATTGTTGTCACAACTATAGTCAATTAACCCTAGTCAATTGTGTCTGCAAATTTAGGGTGCTAAGAAACTGACTAGGAATTTGGCCAATACCCGCAAAAGCCCAGTTGTGCCCGTGCTATTCCACAGCCCATTTTGCGCGGCTGCATGTTGCCTGCCGCGGAGTTGAGGGCAATCGAAGCTCCGCATGACGTAGCGATGGGGGCCAGAACGTTCCCGCGGTTTTCAAAAATGTACCTTCTTTTCCAATCATTCTAGTTAGTCGGGCGCATGCCTACCAGGAGTCGGGGCTTGTCCCCTACCAGGAGTATCAAGTAGGCGCAAGTTTCCAATGTCTCGGCCTCAACATACTGTGGCAGAATTCAAAGAAATTGCCCTCAAAAAAGTGCTAATTTTGGAAAACCGCGGGAATGTCTTGGAGGGGGCTGATGGTACCATTATTATCAAGAGCAAGGCAAATCTTATCAATGCCAAGCATTCGGGAGACAAGGTTCGTTGATTAGCGCACCTGATTGCCCGTTAGCCATCTAGACACAGTCTACCGTTGTTGACAAGGAGAGCGGCGCTCACTTGATTACGACGGAACTGGAGACCTGGCGATAGTCAGTCTGAATTGCACAACAAGTGTAGAGGCATGGAGTGGAGTCCAGGAGATACGGTGCGGGCTGGGCTGGCGCCTTGGCCGCCCTACATCTTCCAGTGCGCCTGGGACGAGAAGACACTCACACCCACTTAAACCTGCACCCTGCCTGGCATTAGTGCTGAGGTCAGCTCCTTCAGCTTCAACTTAGAGGGTGGTCGCTGCCAATTGCGGACCTTACTTTGAAAATCCATTGCTATAGCCCATTAAGACACGGTTTTTGAGAGGAGCACGAATGGAAGACCCATGGTTTTTTTGACCCCCCTTTTTTATGATAGGAATCAAAAGTACAATATGTGGGAAGTAAAATTCATAAATATACTTGGTGTCAAAACTCAATATCCATGGCAGGACAGCTCTGACAACATGGAGGTCGGAAAATTTGAGTTTTCGGCGATTTTTTTCATAAAACTCAAATTTCAGACCCATTTTTATGCTAAAAGTACCCATGTTGGGTATCGATCGATTCGTTTACATTAGCTGCACACAGCTATGACAATAGTTTTTAAAGTTTTTATCAAAAATATTATTTTCTATCAAAAAACCAAATATATGGCATAAAATGAAATTTTGAAGATTCACGAAAACTTGACTTTTCTCAAAATTTTTTGGTTTAAAATCTGGTTTTTGACTTCGTCATCGTATTTCTCGCGAAATTTTGGTCCAGAAAATGTGTTCAAACTTGCCAATAAGGGGTGGGCCAAAAGAGATATAGACCCAAACATGACGAGAACCAGAAAAATGCCCTATGTTATAGCATAGGGCATTTTTGCTGATGTAAAATGTTGACGCTAAAAAACCTCTCGCTCATCAGGAACACAGTACTGCTCAATTTCCTTTTGTGAGCTTATCAATGTAAGCCTTAGGCAGGTACTTGGCAAAAAAACTGCTGGGTTTTAGTTTAAATACATGAAAAATTATCCAAAGTGTATGGACAGGTCAAGAATTCGCCCTATGCTATAACATGGGGCAAAGTTGACCAAAAAATTTTTTGCCTTAAATTTTAATTCCAAGGCACTGAATCGATGGTCTGGTCTCAAATACACCTAAAAATATCACTTTTATGCCTAAATTCATCATATTTTGAAATTAAGTGCTTCAATGTTTTTTGTTCAAATTGGTCCCAAATGAGGAAAACTACGAAGAGATCAGATTTCAAAATATGATGAAATTAGGCATAAAAGTGATATTTTTAGGTGTATTTGAGACCAGACCATCGATTCAGGGCCTTGGAATTAAAATTTAAGGCAAAAAATTTTTTGGTCAAGTTTGCCCCATGTTATAGCATAGGGCGAATTCTTGACCTGTCCGTACACTTTGGCTAATTTTTCATGTATTTAAACTAAAACCCAGAAGTTTTTTTGCCAAGTACCTGCCTAAGGCTTACATTGATAAGCTCACAAAAGGAAATTGAGCAGTACTGTGTTCCTGATGAGCGAGAGGTTTTTTAGCATCAACATTTTACATCAGCAAAAATGCCCTATGCTATAACATATGGCATTTTTCTAGTTCTCGTCATGTTTGGGTCTATATCTCTTTTGGCCCACCCCTTATTGGCAAGTTTGAACACATTTTCTAGACCAAAATTTCGCGAGGAATACGATGACGAAGTCAAAAACCAGATTTTAAACCAAAAAATTTTGAGAAAAGTCAAGTTTTCGTGAATCTTAAAAATTTCATTTTATGTTATATATTTGGTTTTTTGATAGAAAATAATATTTTTGATAAAAACTTTAAAAACTATTGTCATAGCTGTGTGCAGCTAATGTAAACGAATCGATCGATACCCAACATGGGTACTTTTAGCATAAAAATGGGTCTAAAATTTGAGTTTTATGAAAAAATCGCCGAAAACTCAAATTTTCTGACCTCCATGTTGTCAGAGCTGTCCTGCCATGGATATTGAGTTTTGACACCAAGTATATTTATGAATTTTACTTCCCACATATTGTACTTTTGATTCCTATCATTAAAAAGGGGGGTCAAAAAACCATGGGTCTCGGCCCTTTGGCCCTTCGTGCTCTTCTCGCAAAACGCCTCTTAAACGCTAGAGAGCTATAATTTTCACCAAATTAAAACTTGTGTGTACAAATTTTAAACAAAGTTTATTGAGCCAAACATGTATTTTACCATGGAGGATGATACCAGTATCTTTAACATGGAGGCTCAACTCCGGGGTGGCTGGGGAGGGGGCCCGGATTTGACCTTTTCAAAAATTGCAAATTGGCTTCATTCAATTGGCCATATCTCAGGTCCACTACCACCAAATTTGATGATCTTTTTTTTTAGTTAGTACTTAAAAAATACACTTTAAGTTAATAAAATGCATAAGTTTGCTTCTTCTATCTGTGTAATAAGCCAGTTTGAAGCACGGACATTGTTGACTGAGCCATCTTGAAACATCACTTCACAGGTTTGAGTAGGCCCTAAAAATCGGCAAAAGCAATAATCAAAACATTAACAGTGCATAAATCTACCGCATCTGTTACCCAGTTCATCCGAGTTACAAAATAAATATTTTATTTAAAGCTTTATAATTGCTTTCTGAAGTTCAAGGTCCAATCAAGCCCTTGACATTGATAAAGGGCTGAGTTGAGCGTCCATTCTACCAAAGCTGGCACTCATCGTCCATGATTTTACTCAGATCACTTTATCATGATAATTTTAGTACAAAACGTTGTAGAACAAAAACAAAGTAGTGTCCAACGTGTGCTCAAACGTTGGTTGCCCCAAACAGGGTTGGATCTATTCTTAGTTTAAATTTCAGCTCTTAAGGGTCTTTGATGGGCCGGACAAATGAAGTGTCAAAGTTAGGTGCACATTTGGCAGACGATTTACGCCACAGTAAAAAAAAAATCCAAGAATGGCGCTTCAAAGTATCCATATTAAATAAATATATATATATATATAAATATATAAATATAATATATAAATATATATATATATAAAAATATATATAAATTTATAAATATAATATATAGATATATATATATATATATAATATATATAAATATATATATATATATATATAGTAAAGTATTGCATCTGAGATTTTCAGCTTTTCCACCACCTTCTCCGATTGATGAACATCAGCTACGAGTTGGTGCGTATGGACCTGGAGAACTTGGACTGGGGCACCCACCTGCACGACTGCGTCTACACCGGCGGTCTTGGTACTTTTCTTCTCCCTCAGCTCCCACAGAAGGTCCTGCGCCAGGATTATCATGAGCTAGGAAAGGAATCTCAGGAGCCTAAGAGTAAAAGGAGCAGATGCAGGCTCGGTAATCAACGGCAGCCTTCACACGATAGCAGTGGAGTACGTGCTGCAAGGCGTGGAGCAGCCATACCGGCAGGAGTGTTTGGACGCTCTCCATTCAACCATTCATACGTTGTTGTCCCCCTGCTCTTAGCTGGGCCCAATGGGAGCACTCCAGGTACACCGTCCTCGTCTACAAAGGCGCACCCGACATCACCTCCAACTTCTATGCCCTGGGCCGGGTGTTCACGCCGCGCATCTGGTGGATCGCCATGGGCTGCATCCTCACCGCCGTCACCTTCATCACCATCAACAACTCCATCTTTGCCCAGGAGCCGGAAGAGAAGGAGAAGAGCTTCTTCCAGCACTTCGTTACCCCTTTGCTCATAGCTGGGCACCATGGGAGCACTCCAGGTACACCGTCCTCGTCTACAAAGGCGCACCCGACATCACCTCCAACTTCTATGCCCTGGGCCGGGTGTTCACGCCGCGCATCTGGTGGATCGCCATGGGCTGCATCCTCACCGCCGTCACCTTCATCACCATCAACAACTCCATCTTTGCCCAGGAGCCGGAAGAGAAGGAGAAGAGCTTCTTCCAGCACTTCGTTTCTCCTCTTCCCTTTCCATCCATCGCCTGGCTTTGAGCTGCTCCAAGAAATAGCAATAGTAGTGGGAATGAGAGATTGGGCAGGAGGTAGTGATTTCATCCATGCTTAGAATACTTGCTGTCTAGTGCCCATTTGCCCTGAAATGAGCGTTGAACCCCACAGACAACGGGTCTAGGAACGGATTGCCACGGACTGGATTGCCCCGGAACAGATTGCCACGGACTGGATTGCCACCGGAACGGATTGCCACCGGAATGGATTGCCACCGGACTAGATTGCCACCGGAATGGATTGCCACTGGAACGGATTGCCACCGGACTGGATTGCCACGGACTGGATTGCCACCGGACTGGATTGCCACCAAATGAAATAGATTACCACGGTTCTAAATTAAGGCTGAGGTATTCAAATTTCTTTTGATAAGATTTTCAAGGAAAGATTTTTAAGAAGAAGTCATAAAGAACTTTGGCCAGGTCCAATTACTCTTTACATCACAGATTTGGAGTAGTCTGCAAAGTGAAAAACTACTATCATAACTCAGATAATAACCAATTTGCGTTAATTTCCTGACTTCCTCGTTGGGCTGGGAGATCGCCAACTCGTCCCACCCAAAGCAACTTGAG